>JAEANM010007038.1:0-18078 GCA_017656035.1 Myanophis thanlyinensis
ATTAAAATTTAAATTTAAAATTAATTAACCCTTTGGTATCAGGCCAGGCCAGCTTGTTGAAATAAGTGGGTTTTTAGAGGTACCACTGTATTTGATACAGCGTGCAAAGGCAATTGGAGGTGGCAAATATAACTAACAGAAAGTATTCTGGATTTCAGCTTTCTGCGTAATATTACTTACAATCATCAACACCAGATTCAAGTTAGAATTCAAGCATATCGGGAAATTTCTCTTACCTGAGTGTGAAAGTTTGAAATGGTGGTTGTTTCAATATCTTTTTTGCCAAGGATTTCCATTTTCACTGGAGTGCTAGGGAAATTGAAAGCAAAGTAATCCAAGAAGTCTGGCAAGTATGCAGCTGCCCCATGAACTATCGCTAGAGCGTAATAAGCTGCATTTTTCTCATTTTCACTGAATGTCAAAGCAAGAAACTCTTCAGCAAATCTCTCCATCTCCACTGGAGACAAAAATGAGAGTTCATCCATATAGGCATGAAGAACTAGAGCTCCTCCATTTGACTGATGTTCTTCATGAATAAAATTACTAAATTTAGTGCCTGTTTTTAAGAAGCTGTTGCGAACAGAATGCTCCTGGTGGGTAGTAAATGGAGACTGCACCCCCTGGGGTATCCTATATTCCTCCATGCCCACATTCAACTGACACAGCTGTTCATCTTTTAGATACCTAAAAGATTCCTTGTTCTCTTCCAAATTATCACTCTCCCCTGGAGTCAAAGTCTCTTTGCTGATACGAGTAAGACCAGCACACACTGTCTGTACTTCTTTGTTGTACATTTTCAGATGCCTCCCTCTCATGTCTTCTCTGTGTTTCTTTTTCTTCTTCTTCTTTATTTTCTTTACACTAAGACTGTCAGATCTTTCTGTCTTTCCATTTTCATCTCGGGTTTCTAAAAATAGTAAGAAAGCAAGATATTTATGTTTCAAAAGACTTATATTTAATAAAATTATGTATTTTTTTAATAATGCACCAGTACTTCACTAAACTGTTAATATAAAGGTTTACTTCTAAAAGTCAGCTACTGTTATATGATAAGAAAATGTTTTTTACTTTTACATACTTGTACACACATATATAATACATAAATAAACTAGCCATTTCTATAACAACAAACATATCTAATCAGCAAAACTCAAAGTCAAAAGTTTCATCTTTTTTCAATCTCAAGCATAAAATCCAGAAGTGGTTTATCAGCAGAAACAATGTTGAATGTATTCTTTTCTTGGATTAAAGCAGTTAATTTATCCATCTCTGCTAGTTCCATTGGCTTTCCAGCCATGCACCTCTTGTGAAAGTTAAAGTATATTTTTTGTATAAAAAACATTCTTGTTGCTGTCAATATATCAAACAGCAAAGTTCCAGATTTTTTTTCAAGTTCTTGCCAACCAACATTTCTTGTCTGACAGGACCAGCAATATGCCAAACCATGACCAAATTGGATGGGTAGAAACAACTGGGAGAAGATAGTTTCTAAGATAACATGGTCCAAAGCCATGACGGGCTTTAAAGTAGTAACCAGCATCTTAAATCGCACTCGGCAACACACCAACTTACTTCTAATGATAGAAGTACTGATTCTGATAAAATGTCTCTACCTCAATTCTTTCATTAATATGTTTTCTCGGAACAAAAAAAAAATCGTATAGCAACAGTAGTTTGAATAAAACCTCTTAAAGGCCTTGTGTGTGAATTCCAACAACTTTCTTTCCTGCTTAAGATTCTATTTCTCCATAGACTTGTTTTGTTACTGTCAACTGAATTTCAAATTAAGTGATATAATACTCTCTGAATAGTTCAACTACAGTTCCCCTATTCTCTGAAACTTAATAGAATAAGCAACTTCTATTTGGCATTATATAATTGTAATTATACAAAGCAATATTAGTAACCCTTAAATAACTGAGGAGTAACTGTTGTAGAGACAGAATGATGGGAAAACTCAAATCTTTTCCTAATTATTTATAGAAAGTTCAGATATAAAAATTGGGAAGTATAGCCCAGGTGCATTGTTTTGCATTACTGAAGTTGAAGCTTATTTCCCAGTAAATTACCCAGTTCAAAGATATCCTCAAAGAACTCTTCACAATTGGTTTTAGTGTTACCATCCTCACAAGTTTAGTTGCTCTAACAATTTGGACAACTCACTATCTACCGATAAATTAAGGTCAGGTATGTGCACGATAAAAAAAAAAATCACTTCCCAGCATACACTCCTAACGTACTTCATTTCTTGATTCTTTTCTTTGAAAAAATTATTTCATAACTAGTTAGCAATCCACAAAGGATAGGTTTTCTACTAAAGGTACTCAAGAGCTTTCAATAAGGAATACTGTACAGTTGAATCCTCAAACCTTTGTCAGGACCAATGGAATCACTGCCATCCATATCTAGTGACATTCAAACTGTATGAACATGGTAAGGAAAAACTGCTTTTACAGAATTTTGCTTTTGTTGTTCTTTAATTATAAATCTCAGTAATTTGTAAAATGTGTCAGTTCCAGTTATTAACTGTGCACCTTTATCTTGGCACAATTGGAATTTACTATCCAAATGAATCTTTTCTATTTTTGCCTTGATGACATTTATGCATAGTGTTTGTTCTTGGACAGCAAAAGCATTTTGCTCCATTTTTAGTTCTTAATCCACTACCGTATTCTGGTAATTTCCTACAATATCCTTTGAAAAATGCCCACAGGGTGCTTTGGTTTTTCACATCTCTAATGTCATTTCAAGCTGCTTATTTATAAAGTTAGGCTCTTACATTTAATTTTTACAAAGAGCTTTCTTCTGATATTTGTTTAATAACAGTTTATTTATTTGCTTCAAAACAATATAAAGGCCTTATTTTCTGTAAGTTTATTTGTAAAGTCTTCACCCAACCTCTTCTTTGGAAGACATTATCTATTAATATAACTGTGAGGATGTAGGGCAGTACACATAATCATCAATCTTCAGATTTGCTTATCAGAATTATCAACCATCTGAGTCCAACTGACTATTCCTGCAATACACTGAATTATCAGTATTGCCCATGAGCTGATGGCTCCGATTGTTCTTCTACCATTTAGGCTAAATTTTAGAATTTTTAATACTTATTTGCAATTTACTGAGTCTATTTCCTTTTACTATATTTAGTTGCACAAAATACCTACTGTTTTCAAGTCCCCAAATTTACGCTTGTTCAGCTGCTAGACTGTTGTTTCCTTTATGATTTGAATACTTTTTTTGTGAATTACTGATTTTCTCTTTACTTCAATTATAATAAATTTAAGAAATTATATCACTATTAATTATTCCTGGTCATCATCTGATTGCATTCATATATAAAGAGAGACTTTTAGACCTTGTTTGAAAACTGACAGCCATGATTTGCCTTATTCAGCATCCTTGGCACTAGGCCCATCACTAAATTAAATAAAAGTAAAAACCGAGCACTTGTGGCTAATTTGTCAAAGAAAATTTCAGTCAGCTGGAGGCAGCAGAAGACAAAAAGCTAGATTCAGGTTCTACTGTTTTCCCTGAAGCACGCTGATTTGGGCACAGAGCAGAACAGAAGAATTCTGCAAGACTTCTTGTATGACAAGGGCCTTTGCTGTTCAGCTGTTCTCCACTGGGAACTATTTGCTGGAGCTCTACACTTTGCCTGTTGAAGCTGTTCCTTAAGAAAACCCTGTTCTTTGGAATCTGGGCTGGCTGAAGACCCATTTTTGAACTCTTACATTTCTACAGTATGGCCTGACTATGCTTCTGTCCCCAGCCTTGGGAGACTCCCATTTGGGAGTCTTTGTAGGTAAGCTGGTAGTGATTTGGGGCTTTGCTGCTTTGTGTGTGCATTTACACGTATGCCCTGTCAGCCACTGCTTATATTTACTAAATCTCCTTGCAACTATTTGGGACGTACACATCTGAGACAGGACAATAATGAATCACTTTGAAAGATCCCCCTTTTTGACTCCACATAATTGATTGCTATTTACAATTAACTTTGTAACTGTGTTTTCAACTTTTCCATGCTTTTTGTTTTTACAAAATCTTGAATTTTGACTGAAACAAAAAAGGTGCATACTTTTCATAATATAGTCAAATGCCTTCTTTTAATCAATCCAAGCAATACATACATTCATTTTTTCATTAAATTATTTAGGATTGTTTTATTAATAAGGAACAAAATTTTGGTTCATTGTGAATTTTTCAGTTTCCTTTTTGTTCAATTGGATAGACAGAAAGTTCCTTTAGATAAACATACAGTGAATGCATTGCATTATATTTCCAGTAAGCATTTTGAATGTGGTAGACAAACAAGTTATTGATCTTTAGTTTTCAGTTATGAATTCTCCTTTTATTAAACAGTTTCTTTCATCCAGGCTTAAGTTGTTCCATTCTTTAGTGCAACATGAAACTGGTTAGGTAACTGTGCATGTTTGCTAACTGAGCAACTACCTGGCTAGAAATAATGTTAAAATCTATCCAACTAATGTTAAAATCTATCCAATCTCATATATATTTTTGTTTTCTCTGACTGCTTCTAACTATTAATCCCATTATAGTTAAAATGTCCATAGCTTTTTTTTCCTTTTTATTGCATTTTTGTAGTTTAACTATATTGTGTCCTCTTTGGTTGTATAATTATCTTCTTGCAAACTGTATTTTTATTGTCAAGTTTCAGGGTTTTGTTTTTCTTTGATGGTGCTTTGATATCTATACCAATCAATATCAATATCCCTATAGAACTTATGATTGATTGTAAATTGTAAATTTTGTTTGCATAGATTTATGCCCCTTGATTTTTCCTGACAATGCCACAATTTTCAGTTTCAGTTTTGGTTGAATTTCAGCTGTGCTTTTGGTTCTAATATATTTTTAGATCTAGCTTTTCAGTTTTATTAGGTTTTTAAACCATACTCATTAGTTTTACAAATCTTAAGTTTTAAGTTTATAAAATTGTTCAGATTCAAAATTTTGAATATATTAAAAGAAGTTTTTAACATTTCCACTAAAGCTATTTTTTGCTTTTCTTATTAAATGCTTTTATTAAACATTTTCTAACAGAGTTTGTCTCTTTTGTTATCTTCATTAGGTTCAAGTTTTATTTCCTAAAGAAATCTTTCTTCACTTTTATAGCTCTCTGGACCCTATTAAAGTGATCTGCTGTCCTGTGCCTTGTCTTGGTTGACCCTTTCTTACCTTATGGAATGCATGCAATGCCAGTTTCAATTATTATTTTAAATAAACTCTGAGCATTATGAACATGTTATCTTGTGACAAGATCCTGGCCACCATTTAAGATTAAAGCTAGGATTATTAAATTTGATCACATGAGCATATCCTTACCTCAAATGGTGATGCAGTAGCTCGAATGCAGTATTGCAAGCAAACTTTGCCCACAACCAGGAGTTCAATCCTGACCAACTCAAGGTTGACTCAGCCTTTCATCCTTCTGAGGTCAGTAAAATGAGGACCCAAATTGTTAGAAGCAATATGCTGACATTTGTTAACTGCCCAGAGAGTGCTGTAAAGCACTACAGAGCAATATATAAGTCTAAGTGCTATTGCTATTTGTAGGTAATATCTGTCACCTTTAGTTATCTGAAGGATACATTCTTTCAATGTTTACTAGTTATAAAGCACATATGCAGGATACATACTGTATATAAAATTCATATTGAGATGTCATATTCCATTGATTCAGCCCATTACATTTCTACTAACCCTCTTGTTATTAATGAAAAGCTACAAGCAGGCATTTATAACCAGTTGATGAAAGATTGGTAAAGACAATCACCATCATCAAATAAGATACTGCTTATCACATAGACAAAAGAGATATTTCAGTTTTCTCCACTTAAAATTTAAGGCTTTTTCAAAACTAAGAAAATTCAAAGACCTCAAACTAGAGGAAGAAAGCCATTATTAAGGCTTGCAAAAGAACTGGAGTTCCTTTCACTTTACAAGCAGTCTCAGAATACTGAAATCTCCAGAAGCAGAAAGTCCAGGAATAACTAAGACAGAAAGAATATCTGTTCAGGAAATGTATCTCTAGAAAAATGAGCTACATATTTAGCTAGGAATATTGTGTTACTTTGTTTTTTTCTGCTATGTTACAGTTTTGTTTTTATATGCAAGGTAGATCACTTTGTGTTCATAAAGTTATATTATTTCTGTATTATTTTGCCCCAATGTCTTTTTTTTCTCATTTGTAGCAGAGTGGTACCAGTCTGTGGTCTGCCCCATCTCTTTTGCAGTTTAAGAGGAAGACATTAAGTAAGGCATACTCTGGATAGAAAGAGCAGGAACTACCAAACCACTAACAAAAGCAGGTGAAGAAATCAGGTGCAAGAGCTAGAAAGCTTTTGGGAAAGATTTGATACCTCCAATCTACTGCCATATGGGTTTAGCCATTCTACCACATCATTGTATCAATATTTTTATTTGCAACCAAGTACTACTACCACTGGCACAAATATATAGCACAGTGTTTTTCAAATTCCTAACTAATTTAAACCAACCTACCTATACTATCATCTCATTGGCATATATGTGAAACAGACAGCACTTCCAAGAATATGACAGTTCTTCATTATAATCTCTTACCTAGTAGTCTCAGTTTCACTTTCACAGCTGGCTGCTTATATTTTTTTCTTATATTATTGGTATCAAACTATATCACACTACTGTCTCTTCCTCAGCACTATCCAGACCCTATCTAAACAATACGTAATTTCCACCCCTCTAGATCAGGCAGGCAGGGATGGGATCCCCATACCAATCACAAACACACATAACATGGTAGAGGGCCAACTATCCTTTTATTCCCAATATAAGTGGAACTCCATTAGAAAGTTCATTGAGTAATAAAAAGTAGGGATGCTCATCTTTTCTTCAATCCAATTTTTTTAACTATTATTTTGACCAAATGCCTCAGCATTTGTTTTGTACACATTATGTCCTTTGCTGCTTGGTAGCTTTTCTTTTAAGACATTACCTGGAATGAGCCTGAACTATTTTTCTCCTATTAGGAAATCAACATTAGCATTGCCTACGGCTGAAGTTCATATTTAGAAACTTCTCATTATACCTATTTCATTCCAGCATTAAATAAGCCAAGAGTTTATACAAGTTTATATTTGGTTTAAAATGCTATTTTGTTTTATGTTATGTAGGTCTGTGTGAGACTAAATAAACAACTTTAGTGATTTCCTGGTTTGAGTGGTCTTCTATTTATAATGTAAACAAAGGAACTAGATAATCATGAATATTTTTATTTCTATATATGATAGCCTAAACTGGTCTATTTAATTAGTAATTAAACTATTTTTAGCAATTGCTGAACTTTTTATATAGACACATTCATGTGAGTTATAATCATATAGAGTGTATATAGGCTAGCACAGAATGGATGTCAATGAACTTTGTATGATATAGATTTTAACATCCGAGCCACTTTAACTTAGAAGACATGACGTGATATTTCCCAAACCATTTTGTATTCAGTTGTTCCTATCTAACAAATATATTTGTATTTCGAAAAACTCAGGATGCTAACTTGGTAAAACTTCAGTAGTTGCTCACCTTTCTCACTTCAGTATGCATTTATGTTCAGCTGCTACAATATTACATTATAAGTTTTTTAAACCATTTCAAATTTAATATATTGAAGTGAATAGTTTTTCACCATTAAAAATATTTTATCTAATCCATTTTTTATCTCTGCTTTTGAAGTCATATGATTTTGTTTGTATGCCTAAATTATGCAGGCACATTCAAATTTTTAAATCATGTCTACAAAAATCTCTATGTTGATTGCTATAAACAGGAATAATCCCTGATTTATATTAAACTGTAAGTGAGCAATTTCAAATAAGTAACATCTACAAATTAAATCCTTCCCTGAAACAATACCAACTTATGAAAAGAACAAAACATTAACAGTAAATGAAAGCATAAGCATTTATGTTTAACATAAGAAATATTTTATTGTACATAAATATGTTATATTTAAAATCATACTAGGTAGTAATGACATTAAGAACCAGATGGTATGGTAAGTTGATTGCCTATAAGAATGGGATAAATTGTTTTAGTTTGTAGCAAAACTAGTAACTTTACAGAGCTGAGCAATGTTTATCACACTTAAACCATAAATTTTAGATTGAGAGTATCCACTCTCATCTAACTTTTTAAAGATAACTGTTTTAATTAGAAAGCATCTGTGCTGTTTTAAGAGTTAGAAACCATGTGTGCTTTTAAGCATCCTCTTTTTAAAAAAAAACCAGAAACCTGAAGATAGCAATGTGTATTCTCCCAACTGGTTTCTAGCATAGCACAGCCACATAACAATTTCTTAATTGTTTAAAGTCACAACAGTAACTACATTAAAAGAATAAAACCAGAACTATATTTGTTTAAAAACTTTAATCTCTTGTCAAGACTTTCAACAAGTTTAATATATTTATCCATGTTGCAGTATTTACCTAGTCATTGAGATTCATCTCCCCCCACAAAGCCATTTATTTATTTTCCCACTGTAAGGTATGCAATAACAATTTGTTTCATTTACAAACAGGTTTGGACCAATTAAGAATTATGGCACAATATACAATCTCCTAGTTCAAGGAACAGATAACAATCTCACTATTAACCGAAATCAAAATAAATCTTAATTAGAAACAAATAAGGCGTTACAAAAGTGAACTTTGGATCACCTTTCATCCCTTGACAAAACCGTCGGTATGCCTATATGTATGAGTGCATGCCTCTTTCCATATCTATATATAGGCATATACATTTTTGTTGAAAAAAGCAGCACGGGAGTTAATGCCTAAAAAAAGATCCTGTCGCAGATCGTGAGTTTACAACAACCTCCTTCAAGCAAAGTGACAAACTTAAAAGGAAAGCTCTCCGACAAGTGCAACACGCCTCCGAAGGGCTTCCACTTGCCAAAAAGTCTTCTTCATACGGAGAAACTCTTGACTTCTTTCTTCCTAACACTACCAAATCTTCCTAATTCACGACGAATTCCTTAAATGTCAAGTTAGGTCAAAGAAGCCCGTCAAAGGCCTCTTGAAAGGCGCTTTCGCGGATGTGCCCAAGTCGGAGCGGCTCGCTGACAACAGGCGTTTGGCGAGAGGAACGAGGCGCGCTCGCCCGCCCCGCCCGCCCCAAGGAAGCAGCAGAAACATCCCGGGAGGGGGCGGGGCGGGGCGGGGAGGGGGCTGAGAGACAGACACAAACCAAGCCCCCCCCCCAGCCCACCCGCCCAAGTCCGAACCGTCCCGGCCCCTTCGCTCCAACTCACCTCGCTTGCTGGGGCGCCCAAGAGCCCCGTCCCCGGAGCTTCCCCGCCTCCCCTTGTGGGGCTTCTCCCCAGAGGAACGGCCAGGCTCCGAGTCCCCACTGTCCGGACGGTGCCGGTGTCGGTGGTGGTGTCGTCGCTCGCAGTGCAGGGCCTGCGGGGGCAAGCTAAGCGGAGAGAAAGTGAAAAGCCCAGCGGGGGCGGAAGGCACGGCAGGAGTCGCCGGGGGGCCGGGAACGGAGGCCGGCGGCAGCGGCTCTGCCTGAGAGGGCCTCACGGTAAGCGGCGGCTGGCTCAACTTCGCCCTCTTGCAGCTCCCGGCATCCCCGAGAGGAGCTTTCCGCTTCCTCCCTCCTCCCCTCGGTCGACCAGGCCGGTCACCGAGTGGCAGCGAAGGCGTCTCTTCCGCGCCCCGGGACACGGCGCGTACCGCAGCGACCTGCGCAGCCATTTCGCTCTCTCCCTCACACACATTTAAATGGCCCGAGCGCCTGGAAACGCTGCGCAGGCGTCGCTCAACACTCTCTGGGAATTGTGGTCCAATATTGCACGTCGGGATCTGTAGTTTTCGTTGCTGGACGTATGCTTGTTTATGCAAAGGTTGCTGGGAAATGAAGTTTTCGTTCCTGCTTTCAGTAGTTTTCAACGAAGAAGAGCGTGCAGGGAGTCACGCAGCACGGCCACATCACGTAGACCTTGGGCTTCCGGGGGGGGGGCGGGGGGGGGAGTGGAGGTAAGTTTCAATCTTGCGTGGAATGGGCGGGGGAAATCCCGATGCTTTAACGGAGTATGCGTATTAGTAGTTCAGCTTTGGGTCTTTTTTTTTTCCATGCCAAAATTAGATACTGGGACTTGTAATCTATTGTTATGAAAGCTGGGATTTCTGAGCCCGTGCAGAGTGCATATGTTAATATATGTAATTCAGATCACGGCGTCGGTTTCATAGGTGCTTAAAGCCAGCCACAGAAATATGTATTGTGTATAGGATTAGATTATAGATTATATAGAATATAGATTGCTGAAAATGCCAAAATCCTGAAACGTACCTGCACGTTATTAAAGAAAATAAGCACTTGGGAATGTTTCGATAATCGAACGATTATAATCTTATTTTACCGAGGCTAGGAATTGAGCGTTCAGGCGGCTTATTTTATGCTTGGTTGTGGCAATTGAGTCACTGGATAAGAACTAATAGATTTCCGTGAAATTAAAAATATAATTAGAAGAAGCCGACCAAACCCCAAAGGTTAAACTTTTGACTGGTTTACAGCTCTTCTCTGTCATTATTAATAGTTTTTTCCTCAATTTCCTGGTTGGGTAGGATGTTCTTTGCTACAATCTTAAAGGATTCCCCATATTTAACGAGGTATGTGTATGACTGGTAGTTTTGAAGGCTGCATTTCATCCAGCTGTGCACTTGATGTACATGTTAAGTTTGTTGTGCAATTTATCTGTCTTAATGTCGTGATGAAGGGAAAATATATACAGACCACTCACATCCTGGACAGAAATTGTTTCAACTCCTACCCTCAAAACGACCCTATAGGACACTGCACACAAGAACAACTAGACACAATAACTGTTTTTTACCCAAACACCATCACTCTGCTAAACAAATAATTTCCTCAACACTGTTGAACTATTTAGTAAGTCTGCATTACTATTATTATTCTCCTTGTTCTATCACCCATCCTCTTCCACTATGACTATAACTTGTTGCTTGTATTCTTACGATTTATACTGATTGTTGTTTCCTAGTATGATTTGATTGCTTATTTGTATGCTTGTATGTATCTTATGATTCCTGACGAATGTACCGTTTCCTTTTATGTATACTTAGAGCATATGCACCAAAGACAAATTCCTTGTGTGTCCAATGACACTTGGCCAATAACAAATTCCGTCCTGTCCTATGCTATCCTATTCTAATTTAAGCAGGCCTTTGGTGGAAATTTATTCTGTTTTCTTAAAACTTTCCAAACAAAGTTACTTTTTCAGCCAGCTCCAGAGCATTTGAAATTCAAAATGCATTCTCAAATGGCTACACATATTTCATAAAGAGCAAAACAACAGCACTCAGACTGATACATGTAATCTGAGTACAATACCGATGCAAATACATGTGGGATAACAATGTGGCAGGAAAACACTGCTAGTCTGTAGCTACAAAAAGATCAGAGGAGCAATGTGGCTTGATTTTAATTTAAATTGAGTTGGGAGGGGAAGAGATCTGTAACCTGCACTGCACAACCAACCTGCCTCCCCTCCCCCAATATATCCAATATAGCTATTCTATGCATCTCAAAAATTGAACAGCAGTTCATAAAAGCTTCTGTCTTTTAATAAAATTTGTTAATTGGAAAAGATGCCTAAAACAGTTTGAAATTAAAAGACAATACTTAAAAAAAATACAGAAATTAATGGAAATGTATGGTCTCAGGGATATTTGACAAAGGATGAATCTCTCAACAGTAAGATTTACATATTATTCAGATAGGCACTCTTCTTATCCAAAGATAGATTATCTTTGGGGGTTTAAAAACTTTTTTAGATTGACTAGTGAGTAGAAATTGCACCGACAGGAATTTCAGACCATTCTTCAGTTAAATCTGAATTTAATTTGGATGAAAGCATCCCAGTCCAGTTCAATTAATGGAGAGCTTGTGGCCTTTAAGAGATTGTTACAATAATAATATACTACATAACAAAGAAATCAAATTGCAAATAGGTCCATTGTCTTGGTTCACATACAGTTATTCCAGCTCAGCACTTTTGTAATATAAAGGGTATAAGAAGGATTCTGTATCTTACTACATAAAATATTTTATTTGACAAATTAAATATTAATTACCTAAAATACATTTGTTATTATTAGAAAAGAAACTTGGCAATCTTCCTATAGCTCTTAAAGAATCTTTAGATTAAACCTGGGCTGGGGCGAATGTTAGCTAGAAAATGACAAACTGTTTTTGGTATTGTTCCTGATGTTATTTCTTCCTTAATAGCTTTTTCAGATGTATGACTTTTCTCATTGTTACTGATAGTATTTCTGTAAATTACTAAATTGTACATACAATAATCTTGTAAGCACTGTAACTCTGATAGGGTAGTTGTTCAATTATTGTGGATGGTGTCTACCGTAATTTTAATACATAACTATACAGTTGTATGGCTGTAAATAACCATGCTAGGTAATTCAAAATCTTTGCGTTTTTGCTCCAAGCACAAATGATTTGGCTGAAATTACTCTACTTCCAACATATTGTGCAAATTGTCCATCTGGCTAGACAAAGATTGCATGTTTTGAAAGCTGAAAAAAAAAGAAGAGGGTGACCAGCAGTCATTTCATCCAGCTGATTTAATTAGATGTGCTCTAAACTCTGCTGGCAACTGATTTGCTCTAAGGTATTATATGGGAGCTTTCGGCAATATAATTCATGCACACTATGTTGCAGCTAATCAATTGAGAACAGTCCAGATAGGATACATACAGTTTTTACACTGTTAGGAGCTTATTTAGGATAGATCATGGGAAACTGAAAACATTCCTTTTCTTAGGCAGTACACAAATTATAGCACTGGGAATCTCTCTAAAAGGCATTAAAATGTTCCTTGATAACAGGATTCCTTTCACTAAAGATACATGTTAAATTCCATGTTTTAAAAACAATAGAGGCAGTGTATAACCCAAACCCAGTACTCTAATTAAAAGTTTCACATGGAGAGTCCAGTCTATATTCTCTGACTCATTTGTGTTTGTAATTCAAATGAATTCTTGCCATACAGTGCCGATTTACATTTTTGCTTTCAAATGAAAATTAGTCTCATATCAATCAGAGGTCAGTTTGGAATACTAATACATAAATGTAGTTTTTGGCAATTTTGTATGCCATTAACAGCTAACTGTTGGAGGGAAGATGCTGCTAATTGTAGTGCTATATTTGTTTGAGATAAATGTGAAATGAGCTTGACTGTTAAACTTTGTGGAATGTAGTCCATGGAAGCATTTGCTGGTAATCTAAATAAATAAATAAATAACATAAAATTAGGTAAAAAAATAAATGTACTGTATATCTTTATTATACATCTCTTAAATTTCACTAAATATGTTTCAGTTTGCTTAGTTTTCTGATTACTTTAATAGATATAAAAGTTACTTGTGTTGGCTTTGTTTTATTCACACTTCACCCCACTTTATCCAGTATCATTGTCATCTTTCTTCAACTTGGTACCTTCTTCATGTATTGACTTTCATTTCCCAAAACTCCCAGCCAGCATCCCACAGCTTGTCTCAGACAACTAGCTCTTTTGTGATACAAATATATTTTGCCACAGGCCTTTTACAATATGTAAAATAATGAATTTTTGAGCTTATATAATTTACTTCAATCACTGACCATGGAGAACAATGATTCTGTACCAAACCTAGAACTTTTTGGTCTCAAAATTCTCAAAATCACATCAGTCAGAAGTGAAAGGGCAATAAAATCCTCCAAATATGTTAAACCAACTATTTCTAATCTCACCTTATTTTAAAAGGGCTGTTATAAATGATTCAGATGCTAAATGTTTAACCTCCTGGATAAAGAGTGCTGTTTTGAGAAGTGATTTAATCTTCAAACAGTAATTGCTCTCTAAAATCAAAATGGCATTGACAATCAAAACAAGTATTTTGGTCTGACGCACTACAGAATATGCTTGGAAATAAATGAGTGAATAGAGGGCATTTGCTTTGGTGTTGAAGAAGTGCTCTAGCACTTTCAGAATGCGAAGCTCCTATTTTCAGTTACTCACAAGAAATCACTTGATACCAATTTTGAAAGTGTGCTGCATAGTACCCTTCCCGATAAATAACGGTTATTATAGTCAGATGCCTTACCAATCTCTTATCTGTTTCAAAAGCAAAGAGAGCTGAAGTCATATCTCCATGGCAGGCATAGACCCAGAATATATGAATGACAAATGAGATGCCTTTCTGCTAAAAACCAGGTAACATTCTACTTAAAAAACAGGCAACATTCAACACAATTTATATTTCTATAGTGGCAGACTTAAGATAGCACCATAAGACACTGTGATTACTTGAACCTTGGCATTTATTTTTTGTTCATCTCAATATGTTATTTGTTCAACTATTTTACCTGATGTTGTCTGATGTAAACAACTATTGGAAGCAGCACAAAAGCTCTCTGATCCCATTTCCTCAGCATGACATGCAGTCCAAATCAGATGGACAGGTGAGATTATATTGTATATTAATTTTACTAAGAACATGCAACATACAAGACTAAATACCATAGTAAAAGTATTTTTGTTCAAAATGATGCTGTTTATTGGAAACAAACAGTAGAAACATCAGCAAGTGTACAGGACTAGAGATAACAGAAGATAAGAAATTATTCTAAATATTCCAATTTGCTGGTGGATTTCTTGGTCCTTTGGGTTTGGAAAATCGGTTTGCAAAGCCTGTGACAAAAAATTAAACCGTTAAGCACTACTACAACATTTTATATAAATAAAACAAATCTTCAGTGAATCTGAAGCAAAAACTTTCTGAGTATGCATGTCACTGACAGAAGCTATGTGAGAGACAGTGCAGTTATTCCCAAAAAATACTTTTGACAACTGCAGTAATAAATTGTTCATCATTGTTCAGCAATCAAGTATTTTTTTTAAATATTGAAGCTAAGCAATAAATGTATAACATTCTTCTAGATAAATAAATTTAAAATGGATAAATGTAGCAATAATATTTGCATATGGTGGTATCGGTTGGTTGTAATAATTTATTAAATTCTTTTATATCTGTATCATTATCTCTAGTAAAGTTGCTAAGAGTTGAGTGATTTATTTTTCATTTAGAAGCTGACAGAATTACTATCTATTTTTCCCCACAACAACAATGCAATGATGGTGTGGTTATGGTGTAGTTAAAGTGATTGGCTCAAAATCACCCACTGGCTTTCTATGGCTAAGGATGACTAGAAATTGGATATTCTTGGGCAAAAAAGACAGAATTTTGAACTGTTTTCAGAAATGATTTTCCCCCTTGTAAAGTTGTTAGTGCCATTTTTCCCTAGTTCTCAATATATATTTTCTCATTTCAATTTAAGCATAGGCGTTTTCAGACACTTTATATTATTTGAGAAAACTAACAATGAAGTAAAACTGTTGGCACCAATTAAGATAAGTATTAGAAAATATAAGTCAACATCTTACCATACTTAATAAATGTTAAAAGGATTCTGGCCATGCTTTGCAATGTTTACATATATACATATTATCCTATATATGGTAGGATGAGAAATCTTAATGATAGCATTACAAACTATCAATTGGAAAGTTGTAGTAATAATTTAGAGAATGCAAGAAAATATTAGGTTAATAGCATTCTAATTTTGGACTTCAGTATTATTCTATGGATTACCTTCATAGTAAATTGAATATTGAAGCATATTTATTTTAAAAAATGCATACCAAAACTCAGAATAGAGCTATGATGATTTGACTGATTATGCTCCGGCGCTCTTACTAGCGAAGGTGGATTCCAAATACCTAAAAATTTAAAAATGTCTTTAGTAAGTCATAGTTAGTCTGAGAAAGACAGATTACTTGCACTGTGATGTGATTCTTGATATAAGGGAAATCTTGCTTAAATTGGAATAGGAAAGATCAAAGAATAACCATTAATCTTACCACTCATTATGAATACAATACTGTAAGCACTTGATTGGTTTGCAAGTACATGTTGTCAACTCTTAACTGAGCTGTTTGATGTTTTATCTGAAACAATTGCCTACGGATCCCAGAAGCTTCTGATAGACTTCTCTCTCTTTAGCAGTCTAGTTATTTTGGTATTATTCCTCTTTCATTTCATTTCATTTCATTTCATTAATTCTCTTGGACTTGTGCCAAGCTTTCCAAGATGATCATCTTTTTCTTTGTCAGACTTCAATATATACTGTTTTGATTTTTCCCTAAGTCTCATTTCAGCAACAATCAATCAGCAATATCTCCAGGAAGAGTAACAATATTAATCCATGACAGCAAGAATTCAAAGACCACCTTAGAAATTAATTGCAGGTTATTGCAGGGGAATTTTAGGCAGAAGCATAGAGCAAAGCTTCGGAATCAGCACTCTTAAATGTATGAATTAATGCCAAAGATTCTCAAATAAGGAATCTGTCAGAATGTGTATGTGTTTACCGTAAAGACCCCAATTCATACTGTAAACGTTAAGTTTTTAAGAGCTGGATGGGAAATTTACACTGTGTTTTTAAGTTAAATTTCATTGGATAATTGCTGGCTATTTTCTATATATTTAAAACAGAATGGGAAAACAAAGCATTACATTTAATAGTTTACATTTTAAGACTTCCATCCAATGCATTAATTAATCATTTCTGAAATCCTTTGGTATCTTTTGTGTCATTGAAAGACAATGAGATTTGATCGTTGGCTTTAATTAATCCAGTAAATTATTCACTATCTTCCATACTTGTAAGGATATAAGTATATTGCTAATTGTTTCTTTCTTCAAAATACTTACTGTTTTTCACATTTCGTAAAATTTTCAAACTCTGTAAAGAGAGAGAGAGAGAGAGAGAGTCCTCTATTGGTATTAAGAAAGCACTAATTACTAAAGATCATTAACACTTGGGAGTAGAGTTCTAAAAGTGTAAATATGGAAAGAGAAGTGAATATGAAATACAGTATATATGCTCTTTCTTAGAGCGTATCCAGTGGTCTGAATGATCAATATTCCAAGTTTCTTGGAAGTGGGTTTACCCACCAAATCACATTGTTTAGAAAATAAGGAATGAAATGGACTCTTAAAAATATTGTTTTGGAAAACAGGAGTTGAGTTGAGTTGGTCTCTTAGATTAGCCCAAGTTGTTGCTAACATCTGCTCTGATTTGTTGTTAGTTTCCTATTATCCAACTACATGAGGATATTAATAGGGACTATCAATCATCACAAGTGATGTTGCAATTGTTAACCTACACAGTAAATGCTTTCAGGACTTATTTTGTAATCATATCCAATCCAATAAACATGATCACAAAAGAAATCCTAGTTGGGCCAAAAAGATTATGCTTTTCCAGTGAGAAAAATACCTTGCTTAAATCCTGGATAAATGCTGTTTCTCTAACCAAAAGAAATGTTGCATTGTGTAAAAACATCTGGTCTTCTGCACAAATGAAATTTCTATGATGTATAAGGGGGGGGACCCTTCTTTTCTGTTTCTAAATTAATGATGCATATCACCAGCCCCACTTCCCTTACCTTGCTCCTTCTGAAGTTGCCTGCATCTTTTGTCGTCTCCTTTGCTGATTTAATCTGAAGGTCTCCAGGGTTCACTGCATTGTTTGCAACAGATGGACAAGCTACAAAAAGAAACAGTGTCAAAAAAAATAACCCACTGGAAAAAAAACACTCTATATTAAAAAAGTATGTGTGAACAAAACATTATTAAACCAATTTTACTGATAAAAAATCCTGTATGACCTAAACTTATAGGAATACAGCCAATTTGTTGGTGAAAAATAAAAAAAGGAAAATCCATCTCTCAGCATAAACATTAACAGATTATTAAAAAGTAGGTAAGAATGAAAAGAACCATAAGAGACAAATGTAAAATTGTCTACCAAACTATAATATAATATGTACCATAGCAGCAGTTTTGCCACAAGCATAAATAAATAACTCTGAATTGATTTTCTATATAGCTAGAATCACATTGAGATTTCAATACATGATATATATAC
>JAEANM010007039.1:0-18075 GCA_017656035.1 Myanophis thanlyinensis
AAGGAAGGAAGGAAGGAAGGAAGGAAGGAAGACAAATTATCTGACCAGGGCCTTTTGAAATTATCTCTCATCTCAAAGCCAGATAATTGGTAGTTAAATAATTATTGTCTATAATGTCTTCTGTAATTTTCCTGCATTTCCCCCCTTCTTTTGCTATGCAACCATTTTTTCCCTTTCAGTGTTTTAGGATCCATCTTTCCTCATGTTATCTGTAGCTGAATTTGATCTCATTTATTTTTTAACATTTACTGCCCATTCTGTTGTTAAATATTTCCTTGCACATCAGAAATGATCCACTATGTTTGCTGCTACTGCAAAAATCAGCCCACATGAATTCAATGGGACTTCCAGCATGATAAGAGTACTCTTTCTTGTCCTGGAAGGATTTCTTTCAGAAATGCCTTTTTGCTTTCATTCTTTAAAATTCAATGATAGTCAAAATACCAAAATTAAAAAAATAAATAAATCCCTAACTGTAAGAGTCTATTTTGGGTAAAGTTATACTTTCTTTCTTTCCCATTTTGTTTGTTTTTGTTGTATGCCATGCTAAACAATTTGTTTGTTGTTCTATTCTTTCTTCAAGAACAGGGACTGAAATCTAAATACCGTAACAATCCTTAGAAGAAAATATCTTTGCAAATACTGGGGAAGTTAAAATGGCTCTGGTACTCAGTCCATCCCTTTCCAGAGGCACCCACAGAGCAGCCAAGTGAGAAAAGCAGCACCACACTCTTGAGATGCAAGAGTCCCCCTTTTTGTACGTGTACTGGGATGTCCAAGCATATACAAAATAGGCACAGCTCGGAGCACACTGGCACAGTGTGACTTTCATCATTTTGATTTAAAACTTCCAATTTGGCAAAGGCTTTTTTTTTCCTTCAAAACTTCCATGCAAATTTAGAGCCCTTAAGGTAAAATAGCTGCTCTGATTGTTGGACTCACAAATTGATTTCCAACTGAAATGAAGTGGGAAGGAAGCTGCCTAGTACCTCAAAAAAGTCAATTGGTCCTGGAATTAACAATCAAATCTCCCTCAGGGTTTTCCAAGGTTACCTGGGCCTTCACATCTCAACTTTGAGATGCCAAAGATAGGTAGGGCACTCTCCTGTCCAAGTGTCCATACACACCCTCTAGTAATACATCTAACAGCTTGGTAGAAACAGGCAAGGGAGGAGGCACTCAGAAATTGGGAGTGATCTGACAGGCAAAACTGAGAAACAAACGCTTTTTTAAAATCAGTTTCCCCTTGGACTGCTACACGCAAAAGAGTGGGCAATTATGGCTCCTTCATGACTCGTGGACTTCAACTCCCCAAATTCCTGAGCCAACCATGCTGGCTCAGGAATTCTGGGAGTTGAAGTCCACGAGTCATGAAGGAGCCGTAATTGCCCAACCCTTCAATAGACGGTTCATCCTATTACTTTCATCCTAACAACAATTCTACAACAGTTTAATTTTAATCCTACATTATGCAGAGGAGGATGCAGTCAAGACACAACAAAGTCAGCTGAGACTAATTAAGGGGCATCTAAATGTGAAGGGCAACAGCAGTTTTACTTTCTGTGGTTAAAAACATGCGATGAATATCCAGCAGGGGAAAAAACAGATTTGAAGAGTTGCCAATATAAATATGTAAATTAAGGTTTAACTTTAATCCAGGTGAAATTTTATTTTTATTCTTGCTTTACCTGTTTTCTGGAATAAGTTATCAGCATGCCAGTCATAGGGCACATGTAATATATGCCCAGTATGCCTTCTCTGTAAAGTACTTTGATGATCTTTCTCAGGAAGTCAATGAAGCTTAAAAACAATACCTTCCTATTGATATAAAAGGCCTCATCCTGAGATGTGTCAGATTATTGTTTGATCCAAGATGATTTTCTACTCCAATTGGCAGCAGTACACATTCAGCCTTTTCAACCCCTACCTGGAAGCTCCTGGGATTTAGATGTTTTGCAAGCAAAGGCTGCATTTCTTCTCTTAAATTGTGAACTTTAAAGATAAACAAGACCTCTGGCACATCACTGCCTTAGATGAAGAGGGTGGGCTTTAGATGACAACTATCTTCTTAGCTGGAGTGGAGTGAAAACCTACTCACTCCTGTTCAATTCTTAAAAGATTACTGATTTCACCTCTTTCTATAAACAGGATAGATACAGCTCCACCATAATTTTAATTTACTGCACCTATGTATGGTTTGCCAACTGCATAGTAATAGATAGGATAGCGCTCCATAGGGTTAAACACCATTGCCCAGAGGATTGGTTGCCCTCTCCCCTCTTTGGAAAAGCTTTATAGCTGCAGATGGTTCAGGACAATCAAAACAAGGATAAACAGGTTGAAAAACAGCTTCTATCCCAGAGCAGTAACTATACTGAATTCTATTGTATAGGGCAATCTGAATGCAATATCAGGGATTTTCAATTGTATAGAAAGTGAAGGATGTATGTCTGTTTTATTTTGTGGTTATAATGTACCCTGAAAATGGAATTTAATTTCATTGTATGAGATGCAATGACAATAAAGTAAAGTAAAGTAGACCTTTTTCAAATATAGCTTCTCTATCTTCTGGAATCAATATACTACTATATTATGAGGCGTGATCTTCTAGTGAAACCTAAGTTACTTTTTTGTTAAATGAACATTACGTGTCAAGATAAATCCAGAGCTGATACTGAAATAGCCAAATCATCTTGCAAAATAAATACTACAATGTTCGTAATCTTCAACTGAATCAATAAGAATATTGTTCATAGCATGCTTCCACAAGGGAGTGAGTGAGCTTCAATAAAAATTAACAAATTAAATGGAATAAAACTAAAAAGATAGTGTAGATGAACTTTACTTGGAGGGCCGAAGGACAGAAGAATCTGAGCAGTTGGTGAGTTCCAATATTTTGCTGTTGTAAAATCTATAGACCAAAGAGTTCACTGAATGAGTATTGCATTCCAAGGCAGATTCCTCAACCTGTCCATTGCATTAAACAAAGGGAAAGTAGACTTAAGATACTCCTGGAACTATTTGGCTAGATTTGTACTATCACTTCTCTTTCTCTCATCTCCCATCTTTAGTGTTTTTACAAATAACCTAAGGCAGCAAACATATTCAACACACCTTCTTCTATTTTCCCCACACCAACCACCCTATGAAGTGGGTTAGGCTGAGAGAGATTGACTGGTTCAAAGTCACTCAGCCAGCTTTCATGTACAAAGTTGGACCAGAACTCACAGTCTCCTGGTTTCTAGCCTGGTGCCTTAAACATCAGACCAAATTGGGTCTCACTTTGAACCATGATTTACTCAATTAGTCCACTGAACCATAAATTGGCACCCAGATTGGGTTTGCATTCCCTGTTATGTTAAAATCTGTTTGGCTTGTTTCTGATGTCGTTCTGTTCCTGTATTATTTGAAGGAAACGAAGACTAGAAGAGCTATCAAAGAATGACTCCATTTCAAAAAGATAGTTTTTTTAAAAAAAAACAATCGATCATTTTTTGATTTTGGGACTTGAAAGATTAAATCTGACCTGAATATGGAAATAATGTGGTTAGAGTTAAGTTTAAAGATTTTTAAATTTATAGTTATATTTGAAATTTCTTATAAATTAGATTAAAATTAGAATAATATATTGGTTTTTTAGAGTGTCATCGTATTTTAATATATTGAATATATACTTATAATATTGAATATATTATAAATATTGAATAATCATTTAAAGAGAGAGGTTGTTACGTTGTATTATCTTTAAAAAGAAAAATGTTGGAGGTTGTTTTGTTTTATATTTGTTCAATGTATTGATGTGCCACTTTCTAATCTGTCCTGTTATTCCCCTCCTTTTTTCCCTCCCCTTTTGTCTTTTAATATTTGTTTATGAAATGTAATAAAGGCATTTGCAGAATATCCAAAAAGATAAGTTGTGCTGAAGCAAGCCAGGATTAAGGTATGGAGAAAGGCGGAACTGTTGATATTGCTTAGAAAGAGACCTTCATTGTAATAGGCAGTGCAATTCAATGGAGTAAATGAGTAAATGACTGAGAAGGAAGAAGGAATGAGGCTTGGAATAGAGATGTCTACAATTTCCCAAGCCACTGTCTGACTGTCTCCACCACAGGAATATACAGGTAGTCCTCGACTTGCAACTATTCATTTAGTGACCATTCAAAGTTACAACAGCACTGAAAAAAGTGATGGCCATTTTTCACACTTACGAACCTGCAGCATCCTCATGGTCATGTGAGCAAAATTCAAGCATTTGGCAACTGTCTTGTAATCATGTAATCACCATGTTAAACTTCCCAACTGGCTCCTGACAAGTGAAGTCAATGGGGAAGCTATTCACTGAACGACCTTCATGACTCACTTAACAGCTGAAGTAATTCACTTATCATTGAGTGTTGTATCTTGTGATTCCTGGTGAATGTACAGTTCCCTTTGTTGTACACTGAGAGCATCTGCACCGAAGACCAATTCCTTGTGTGTCCAATCACACTTGGCCAATAAAGAATTCTATTCTATTCTTAAAAAAAAGTGATTCACTTTTTGTGGCAAAAAGGTTGTAAGATGAGGCACTTTCATTGCTTAGCAATGAAAATGTTGGGCTCAACTGTGGTTGTAAGTTGAGGGTTATCTGTAAACTATTTTTCAGTTGTACATACTGTACACAAACTAACAAAGTGGTTCGTGTCCACCCTTTATGATACTGTTTAGCTTTTGCAGAACCTCTGGAACCATAAGCCACCTCTGTTAAGAAAACACACGCTGATCCTGGCAGATTTCGTTGCATGACTCTTGCTATTTGGCAAAAGAAGCATTTGCCATTAAGTCCAGCCAAACTACCAGATGCTCTCCATTTTCCCCACTAAGTACTATAGTGATTGGAACATTTGCTGCATACAGAGCTCCTGCACAAAGTTAGAAAAATCACCATTCTGCTACTCCAATGTACAGCTCTTGGATCCCACAAAGATGGGATACAGCTCTGGTTGACATTTATTTTAAATATATCTATCAGTGCCCAAGTTGAAGAATAAAGTCTTGAGAACATGTTCTTCATGAAAGAGATGGTGGTATCTCATTTGGATTAGTTAGTAGATTCATGTTCACCAAGGATTCAGTGACAGTATGGCATTATTTTGCATAGCAAATTAATGTTGCAGTGCTGAAAGATCTGCTGGTTGCTCCAATCTCCTATACAGAAAATAATTGGGCAACTCACTTCTTCCTCCATTGTGTGGCCAGAACAGAGGCTAGATGAGCATGGAGGACTAAGCTATCCACTGCAGTATTTGAAACAGTCTCAAACTACAACCTAACTTCATCATGAGCTTTCTCTGACAAATACGAATTCTGACCCCCATATTTATTCTAGGAATACTATAGGAAAGTCACCCCCAGATCTGGATTGATATCTCCACTCTTCTTCTAATGTAATATTGTTCGCTATTGGACAGCAGTGACCCAATGTTTCCTATATTGCTTGCGTGAGCTAGTCTCTGTGCAAAAATGATAAATATGGTATCAGAAATGGCAAAAATCCTGTGAATGGAACACTTCTTTTGTAAAATCCTGACACTGAATTGCAAAGAATTACAAGCCAAAATTAGTTGAATTAGAATTAATAGAAAGATTTGATTTTATTATTCAAAGACTGAACAGAAACAAAGGCCATTACTACACTACATGTGTGTGACAATCAACAACTGTTTTGCAAATGACCATAATCAATTTTGTAAACATCTCTTCTGTACCATCTGCATTTCAGCACTCCCTGGACTTGTTCTTCCCCACTAATCATAGTATAAATTAAGTTTCTCACTCAGGATTGTATGCATGCCATATAGCTAACGAAGTTGGTTGTGATCCACAGAAATTTACAGCGTGGAGGAAGAAATGGCAGACTGAAGACTCATCCATGAAAAGTGGAGGGAGTCTTGATCAAACTAGAAGACCTTTGAAAGGACACGAATTCACATAATTCTTTTTGAACTTTCTGAAATTGTTTAACTGCTTTTCCACTATTAGAAATCTTCGTATTGACAAGTTTCACAGCACTATGTGAGTTTCTCTCGTTACAATGACAGAATGTAGCAAAATATTCAAAGTTGGGTATATTGAAAGGTACTTTTGAAAAATGATATATTAATAGTGTCAAAAGACACACACCTGCCTCTATGAAGACAAGGTGTCTAAAAGGAGTTAGGGAAGAGAAACAAGTTTTACCTGACAAGATTGAGACTGCATTGAATGTGCTTGCATAAATGAAAGCCATAATGAATGAATTGGAAAAAGATGTTATATGCAAATATAAAAGAAACAGGATCATGTTTTAGTAATTAGAAAGGATATACAAACAATAAACCTGGCTATATAAACAGTGACCTGAGTAATTTTCCTATATTGGATCTGCAAGCAGACTTGTTGAAATTTTGAAGAATCTTATGAGCTAGAACAAAGGAAAAAAACTGAAAAGAAACAAAGAGATCAAGTTATCCTTATTTGAATGGAGTACAGTTTAAGATTATTAGAAAGGGAAAGAATATTTACCATTTATTTGATAAATTTTAACATGGATACACATTGCTATTTCCTGTAACCTTTAATGGACTTTTGTTGACACCGGGACTGAATTGATGAAAGTTTATAAATTTGTTTATAGTTAAGAGATGTGATATGGAGATAAATTATTTGTTGTGTATTAAGAGGAGGCAAGTCACTAAAATTGTTTAAACTTGTGATGAGAATTGGATGTTACTTTTCTTTTTCTTTATTATATACTTTTCTTTTTTTACATTTATTTTTTCCTTTTCTTTTCTGCATCTTCTTTCTTTTATCCTTCTATTTTCTACTGTAACTATAATCTTAACAAAAATAAAGGAAAAAAGAGACGCCCGTGGCCTCATGAATTTGCCAGTCTTCAAAATACAAAACACACACACACAGAAAGACCTAGGTTTTTGTTGGTTTTTTTAAATTTAAGGACAAGTCCTTTTCCTCAAGGACAATTGCCCAGGAGATAATGCCTGTGTACAGAGAGCACTGCCTGAGCTATTTCAGAATATATTTTGTCTGTAAGGAAACGATAAAGAAGAATTATAACCAAAGTAATTGGAGTTACAATGTGGATCTTCTTTGTCATGAATATTTTTACAGTTCTGTGGCTTAGTTCTCCCTTTTTTGGCATGATTCTCCCTAAAGAAAGTAGAGGTTTTTTTAGCTGTTCAGATTTAAATTAAGGTTATAAAAGTCCCTGTAACTTTTTTAAAGACATAATAGAGATGTGGGGGCAACCAGTGATTTCTTCAACACCAACCCTATTGCTGCAATGGTAATCAGCAACTCTGTGTCACTATGTACATAATTTAAGCCATGAAGCAGCAGTGAAGTAGTCCCACCTACAAAGAAATCACTAAAATTAGCCCAAACCATGTGCTTTTTTGCAAATTCTAACAAGAAAGAAAGAAAATACAGGCAATGTGGGAGTAAAACTTGTTCGAACCATACCAATTTCTTAATGGTCCTGCAAGATGGTGAAATTGCGAACTCAGCCTCTAGTTAACTTTGCAACCTCTAAAGAGGAGGGTCCTTTCTGTTGAAAGGTTCTCGACTCAAGTCTTATCATTGCCGTAAACTCTGAAAAATACTTCCCAACAAGCGTTGATTCTGAAGCTTGTCCAAGCCTTAACAAGAGGCAAGAGATTTCGCTGAACCTAATATACTTCAAATTACAGGATGAAGAACAGTCTGACTGTTGGATCAAGCAGAATCCATTTTGGAGAGTCCCTTCATCTGTACTATTTGAGCCATTCAAACATTTCTCAGCCTATATATGCATTCATTTTAATCCCTTTTTGCTTTAGTGAGCATACATGTTTTACTTTTCTTTTTAGCATAATATTTATTATATAACAGATTCAGCTTTTTTCCTACATGAGATAGTATATAATTGCTATAGCTTCCATATATACATCCTAGTTAATATTATTTCAGGAAATTTAATTGCAGTGCCTTGACAGCTCAGTACAATGTTGTATGTTAAGGAAAAGGGTACAGGTGCGTAATATACACACATGTAATAGAATAACAGAGTTGGAAGGGACCTTGAAGGTCTTCCAGTTCAATTCCTCACTCAGGCAGGAAACCTTACTTATACCATTATGATATTATAATATCCTACAACAGGAGTCACCAGTCTGGGTGTGGCATGCCAGCAGTAACTGAGCCGTGCAAAAAAGCGAAGCCCCATCCACAGGATGAAGGCAGCACATGAGATCACACTCCCTCTGGTCCGCAGGAAACCCTCTCTCCACAGAACTGGTCCCTTGTGCCCAAAAATTGGTGGGGGGCATTGTTTTAAAAAATGGAATTGGTGGTACCAGTAGATGAGAAGGCTCGCTCTGATGCCTCCCATTTTATACTTCATTCATCATGAAGAAAAAAAAAATCATTTCCATTTTCAACAATCCCTTCTACTATTCTGGGATTTTTCCAGCTCACATGTTGTTTTTGTAGACCATAGGCAATAATAAAAGCTTTAAACTATTTTGCATAAGGTGCTTCAATGTTCCCAATGAGGACTACCTGTATTGACTGCCAATCACTGCCATTAAAACTTGGAACCTGCTAATCTTCCTTCCTTCCCTCCCACTTGTCTTTTCTTCACTTACTAAAACCTCCCAGTCACTTTTCCAAGACAACTTTTCCTGAAAGCCCTTTATGTCTTCCAGAATCATAAATTTTTAATGAGATCATTTTTAATCTGATAAAGAGAACTTGAAAGTTTCAATAAAATTAAATTAGAAGATCCCAGACCTTCAAGGCTGCAACTCAATAGCTCACTGTATCTGACAGTATACAATAAATAGCCCTGAAAGTTTGAGTAAAATTTTTAGCATAAGGTACAATTTTAGGCCTTATGCTCAAAGTTTTTCTAAGCTGATTTTTAATGTCTTTTTAGGTTTATTGTATTCCTTTCAGAAAAGAAATAGGAGAATGAAAGTTTGGACTAATGTAAAATCTGTTTCTGACTCATGATCAATTTCTGGTGATTTTATGGGCACATTCCTAGTTTTGGCGTAATAGCAATAGAAGAGTGATTTGCTATTTTATTTTTACAGCTTGCTTTTTGTTCTCTAGCCTACAGTCCTGACATTTTCTAGTGGCATTAATCAGATCTCACCTAGTTGGCTTTCTAAATCAGCAACGGTGGGTTCAATGCTATACTGTAATTGAATTCAATATATTTTGAATACTGTTAGCACGAAACCATCTGAAAGTGCCTATCTTGAATTACTGTACCCATTCATTTTAAAATTTGGAACACTTTTAGAAAAAATAGAAAATGGCTTTGGTAACAGTGATTGCATTGACATCACCACATCATTGATTCACACTAATCAAGAGTGCTTCTGCAAAAGGAACATGGGAATGGCTGGTTCTTGGATCACTCCAAGTAGAAGTATCTCTTGATGTTTCCCTCCAAATCCTAATCAGGTTCAACCGGGTTTAGTTTTCTGAATCTTGTACAGGAAGTATCCTTCTGCAGCAGTCCCAGGAATCAGTTTGGCATACATATACTTGGACGCCTATTAAAGGTTACATTTAGGATCACAGAAGCTGAATCTTCAGAGGCTTACTACATCTGAAATTTGAATTAGTTTAAGTGTTACAAGTCTGCAGTAATCCAGAAGGTCCAGCTCAGGACAATAAACATCTCCAAATAAGAAGAAAGCAATAAGAATATGGCAGGCTGTGGGAACCGGGAAGATGTTCTGCCAGCTGGCCAGCCTTACTCAAAGCATTTCCATCTTCATGCATGTTCTCTGTATCCTACACTACACATTATTCAAGAGAATTGCCGGATTCCGATATTTTCATCCTTCAAGAAAATTAACTGCCAGAAGCTACAATTTTAAGCAAAAGGAAGGCGGGGGGTTGGGTGGGTAGTTCTTCAGCATCACAATCCTTTCATTAGACCAGGGGTCTCGAACCTTGGCAACTTTAACACTTGTGGACTTCAACTCTCAGAATTCTGGGAGTTGGAAATCCACAAGCTTTGCTGGCTGAGGAATTCTGGGAGTTGAAGTCCACCAGGCTTAAAGTTGCCAAGGTTGGAGACCCCTGCATTAGACCATTTCCTTTCTCAGGATGGGACAAAACCAGCAGGATCACCTGGCCTTGTATGAGCACAGATTATTCTGAGCGTGCCAAAATGTTGCTTAGTGTGTATCGCCATCTGGTCTCATCTCCCCCTCGCCAGTATTTTTATTGCCATATCTGCAAGAATCTTCTAGAATAATAAAAAACACAACTTTTTTCTAACCAATCTGTCAGACTACAGATAAGAAATAGCAATTATTTTGTGGCTTCAGATATCACCGCCTATTCTCAGAGAAGACCCACCAAAGCAACAGATATTGTAAACTTCTTGGCCAAAGGGAGTTTGCTCACAAATGAATTTATTTAAGCAAAAAAAATGCCCTCACATCCTACTTATCTCAGATTTCCCAGTTTAGACCATGGATTCTCTGGGTTGGTGATTTCCCAAATACTAACCAGGTTCAATCCTGCTTAGCTTTAAAGCTAAGAATTATCACAATTATTTAACTTGCTTGTGTATTTGGAATTAAATTCCACTGCTTTCAATGGGCAATGGGGAGAACTATAACAAACCACATATAAATATAGAGCATAACCACAACTCACATCAAATTACACACTTTTTAATTATCATGGGAAAAATATTCCTGTATGCTTAATTTTGAATTTTTGAATATGCATCCTGTACATACTTTCCTTGACTATTTAACACAATGCAGCTTACTTTTCTTAGGAAAATAATAGGATATGTCTGCAATCATACCCTTCTCATCCTCCTACTGTATTAACTAATACTCTGGCAAACTTTTATTATTCCAACATAACATGAAATTTCAATTTATCATACACTTTTCTAAACTGCATACCAAAGATTTCCATGTTTACATCTCTTGCAAGATTTACAATATGTTTTTTCAATATGTCTTCAGAAATGTACAAGTCTGGGATACATATATATGGTATTATGAATGCTGTAACAAATTCAAGTTCAAGAGGTAATTCCCCAGTTCTAGCTAGTTCCCTAGTCAAAACCCTACTATTTAAAATTAAATCTACTGTAATTTGTGGTACCCAGAATATCTTTTTTGAACACTTTGAAAGATGCTCAAATTTAACCAAATTTTTAAATTGGAACCAATACCACCCCACCATCGACTGTATCCAATTATTATCCCTTTCCCCAAAACTCTGTTTTGTGCCATTTCATGTTGGAATTTGTTTCACAAAATCTTAGGGGCAAGAACCTACAATTATAGCCTCTCTACCATCCCCTGCTGTGGAAGAGCAGACCAGACATATTATCCTGCAGAAGGTGGTTTTTTGTTTTTTGTTTACAACTGAAACCTTGATTGTTCTCTCTGACTCCTTGGCCACCTAGAAGAGCCCCAATCTGAACTATAATCTAGGATGCATCGGATCTATTTTCCTTTGGAATCATCTCTCCCCTGCCGAATTGCTGCATTTATTATTAGGATGCTAAAGGCTAATGATCAGCACCCACTTTTCTCCCTCTCCAGATTTTAAGGTTGTGTAGGAGCTTCTAACCCAATCTCTCCACTACCTAGATCACTACCACCCTGACAACCACTTGTGCTCTCATGGGCCAAGAAATTGTCTCTATTAACATTTGCACCCTGTCCCAATCCTTACGACTCTGGCCTGCTCAGGAAACAAAGACAAAATAAAGAGCAATGTAAGAATTTCTATAAAAAAGCATAAGCATAGAAATCTAAGAATTTCTATTTAAAAAAAAAAGCATAAGCATAGAAATCTAAGAATTTATATTTTTTTAAAAAGCATAAGCATTCCATAAAAGGAATCAAGCACCACAGGGACTAGCAACTCTCTGCTATTCAACAGACAGCACAGAGGCGGTTTCTTTACAAGAAGCAAGGAAAGTACTGTGGGATAGGAGCAAGATGCGACCCTCTTCCCTCACTCTAGTGGTTCCGGACTCCTTTGGGTATACATGAGAGCTCGGGGAAGAAGGGGGCCATGCAGTCAACTTTCCCCACATTTCGCCAAAGCGAGGCTACCTGCGTTCGTGCGCTCAGAACTTTCCGAAAGGGCCCTGAAACGTCTGAAGGCTGCCGCTATCCGGGCACCTTCGCCCTAGGCCGCGCTTTCCTGGGGCTCCCGCAGAGGCGCTTCTTATGCCCATCGGCGCTCCCGAAAGAGGATTTCGCCTGGCGTCTCCCTTTGCCTTCGGCCGGCTCTCCCTCCTTTCCCCCCGCCCCGAAGTTCAGCTCTGAGGAGCCCCCGCGTCCGAGTCTCTTCCCAGGGAAGGAGGGGGTTAGTTGCATCTCCAGCGGCGCCCGATTCGAATCCTGCGTCGGCTACCCAAGCGCGCTGCACTGGAACCCCGCACAGGCGCCTCCGTCTTCCACTTCAGAGCCAAAAAAAAAAAAAAAAAAAGCCTCGGGATTTCCAACTGGGATCCAAGAGGCCCCCCACCCCGTAAAAAAAACCCAAAAACCCTGGACCCCTGGCCTTACCCTCCCCGTCCAATGGCCCCTTCTCCCGCCAAAGGTTTGGAGGCAGCTGCCTCAGAGGATTCAGCCTCCTACCCGTTTCCCCGATCCGGGTTCTCCCTCCGTTCCCCCCACCACCACCACCACTCCCAATCCTGCCATTCAGGCTACTTTTTACAGCCTCGGACCTTCGGTTGAGCAGGTGCTCCGTCCGACCCAAGCGGAGTGAGAGAAGCGGCGGCCGCCAAAAAGCGAAGCAATGAGAAGCCGCGCTTTCCGCCCCGCTGGAGAAGCGGGAAACGCGCGGCGGCGGCGGCGGTGGTCTCTGGCTGGTGCCTCCAACGCGGGGGGTTTTATCCTTCGCCTTCCTCGGGGCGGGAGCAGGGAGTCGCTGCCAGGGAACACGGGGACGGCGCCAAGGGAGGCTTCGAGAGAAGGTGGGTGGGTGGAGGGAGGGTGTAAAGAAGGAAGGACGGGGAGAAACGAGGGAGGGAGGGGGGAGATAAATGAAAAGAAGGAAGGAGATAAGGAAGGAGTTAAATGAGAGAGGGAGAAAGGAAGGAGATAGAGGAAGAAGGAGATAAATGAGCGAGGGAGAAATGAAGGGGATAATAAGGGGATAAATGAAGGAGAAAGTAAAGAGAAGGGAAAGAGGAAGGAAGGAAGGGGATAAATGAAGGAGGGAGGGAGGAAGAAAGAGGAGACAAATGAACGAAAGGAAGGAGATAGAGAAGGAAAAGAAATAAGGGAGGGAGGGAGGGACGAGATAAATAAGGGAGGGAGGGAGGAGATGGAAGGAAGGAGGGCGGGAGAAAGGAAGAAAGGAGACAAATGAGAGGAAGGAAAGGGGGGTGGGAGGAAGGAAGGAAAGAAAGAAGAAATAAGGGAGGGAGGAGATAGATAAGGAAAGAAGGGAGGAAGGAAGGATAAAAGAGGAAAGAAGGAGGTAGATAAGGAAAGGAGGGAGGGAGGAAGAACAAGATGGAAGGAGGGAGAGGAGAGGAAGAAAGGAGATAGAGAAGGAAGAGATATGGGAGGGAGGGAGGAGATAAATGAGGGAGGGAGGAGATAAGGAAAGGGAGGAAGGAAGAAAAAGAGATGGAAGGAAGGGAGGAGATGAGGGAGGGAGGGAGGACCCAAGCAAGTGGTGAAAGTGGCCCACCTGGAGTCAGGTGCTGAGGAAAGAGCTGCTGGTCACCTCAGTTTCCTCCAACTCTTGAAAGCTGCTGATCAGACGGCAGATCCTGGTGTGACCCCAGCCAGCAGTCTGGGACTCCCCTGGTCTAGAAGAAGGAGGGAGAGAAAGAGTCATAAGGTTGAAGTCAAAGATGAGGGAGCCTCGTCTTGGGCTGATTTCACAGGGGGCTTCTGGGAAAAGTTCTGCACTGGGAAAAAAATAAATTCTTTCTTCTCCACAAAGTATGTTTGGATCTTCTCTTCCTGAAAACAATCCAATCCAATTTTAGTTCCTAGCCTAGAAGAAAATGTCCTTTGGAAAAACCTATGTAATTCCTCTGACCTCATCTGTTATTATTTATTATTTTTTCCCTCACAATTTTATACTCCAAATTGACTGGCAGTGCCTTACAAAAATGCTGTAATACAGTTTGCTTTCTCTCAAAAGATTTCCCTCCCTTCAAAAATACTTGAAACACTGCAGAGAAGCTTTTAATCTTCATATTCTCTATTCTAGCCTATTAGCGGCATGGGGTCTTATTAAGCTAATTGTTCGTGTTAGATGTCCTCCAAAACAAGTTGCCCCCAAAGTGGCATCTCAGGGTTATAATGTACTAAAAAATACAATTAGTTCTGCACCTGACCTACTATTTTCTTTTAGAAATATTTTTTTTGAATTGTGGTTCGCAGGATGAAAATTTGCTTAGCTGCAAAGTACCTTCCATCTCTTAAGAAGGCATGTGGGTAGATTTGGCAAAGTAAGGAAATATTTTGCTAAATAACTGACTTATTTAATAAGTGAAACCTTGTCCAACAAATGTGGTTCTAGACTTCCAAATAGCAAGCAGTTCCTTTAGACCTGCTAAGAGTTTCAAAGAGAAGAGGAGGATTTTTAAACCTATTGCATTTTTCCAATTTTAAGCTTACTTTGTATATACAGGTAGTCCTCAACTTATGATCACAATAGAGCCCAACATTTTTGTTGCTAAGCAAGACAGTTAAGTGAGTTTTGCCCCATTTTACAACCTTTCCTGCACAGTTTTTATGTGAATTACTGCAGCTAAGTTAGTTATTAAAGTGAATCTGGCTTCCCCATTGAGGTTGCTTTTTAGAAGGTCACAAAAAGTGATCACATGACCTCAGGACACTGCAACCATCATAAATACATGCCAGTTGCCAAGAATTGATCATGTGACCGTGGGAATGCTGCAACAATTGTGTGAAACACTGTCATATGTCACTTTTTCCAGTGCTGTTATAACTTCGGATGATCACTAAACAAATGGTTGTAAGTCAAGGACTACCTGAATGTTCATGGCCTGGTGATAGCACAAACACTTACAATACATAAAGCGTGATCCTGCACTTTATGATGTAGGACTTTTTCCAGAATTGGTCATCTATAACCAATTCCAGAATCGGTTCAGCTATGGTTTGTGTAGCAATGAGCAATATAATTGATGGGAAAATTCAGGCAGAAAAGTTGTAGCTGGCAGTCCCATGATGAAATTGCCTATAATGTTGCCATGAGACTACAGGCCTGCTTCCATCTTACTATGGAAAGGGAATCGGGAGAAAGTGGCTCCTGAACCACTTTTAGGGTACAGCCATGATGGCGCAGTGGTTAGAATGCAGTATTGCAGGCTAATTCTGCCGACTGCCAGAGTTCGATTCCCACCGGCTCAAGATTGATTCGGCCTTCCATCCTTCTGAGGTCAGGAAAATGTGGGCTCAGATTGTTGGGGGCAACACACTGACTCTGTAAACCATTTAGAGAGGGCTGTGAGGCAAGTATGTAACTCTAAATGCTATTGCTATTGTTACATCTTGATGCTAGGACCTCTTTTTCTACTACCTGTTGATGAGCATCTTCAAGACTTCCACTCTCTCCTTTCATGATTCATTAATCTTAATTGGATATAGACTGGATTTCTTCAAATGGATGCCTGTCCTCTGGCAGCCCTTTCCATTGAGGACTGTCCTCTAAAAATAGAACGTGGCCCTCCTATTCCTTACCTCTGGACTCTTTCAGTACAGTGTGTCTAGAGATGCAGTGGCAATCATGCCCTTCCCTCGGCTGCTGCTGGAATTCTCTGCAATGGATTAAATATATCATCAGCAAGCAACCTCTCTCTCTGTGGTTTCAACTCATAAACATTGGGTGTCTCCTCCGCCAACCAAACATTTTGATGGGTACCACTAGGTATCACCAATATTTTGGGCAAAGTTGCTAATTAGCTAATAGTTACTAGTAGCTACTAACTAGCTACTACCTAGTGAGAGGGAGAGGGGGCTTGTTGAAGGTCTTATCACCAAGGAAATGTGGAACAGCATACCCCCTGCCCAGGAATCCAGATGAAACTCCCCTTACCATATTTTTTAGACAACTATAAAAACCTGACTCTTAGATAAGCGGCCTTATTTTTATGAGATGAGCATAGAAGTAGAACGCTGTGCTTTTCCAATGTGGTGCCTACATTCAAGAACAACCTCTCTTTAGAATTTGGACCAGCCTCTCTATGGTAGTCTTCCAGAAATGTTAAAATATTGAATTCTCTTAAAGGGGCATCAGGGAATGGCTATTTGCCGTCTTTTATGTCATTTATTAGGAATAATGTTCTTGAGGTGGTCTGCATTGTATTCTTTTGATTTATTGTGTCACCTGGTGCTGTATTTAAGTGTGCTGTTGTAAGCTGCCATGGCTCTAGAAGATACAGATGCAGGCATATAGATTTGATAAGAATCAAATAAATATACTGTAATATTGGTGTCTAAGAAAAATGGGGCTTGGAGGAAGTGCTACTCAGCAGCTAGAAACTCTTCTTTATTGCAAATCAAGCAGATTAAAAAAAATGTAAAGATCTGTCTGTTTTTTCAGTGGTTATCTAAAGAATCAAATTGTGCAGTTTGATGTCAGTCAGTTTACAAGAAGCATTGCAAACCCCAAAGAATAATTAAATGTCAAAGATTAACTTCTGCACAAACATAAGGGTGAGAAGGAGTATTCTCATACAGGACTGATCAACTGAAACTTGCTTACTTGTTAAACAGAGGATGACAAATAAAAACAATCTTAAGATTCAGAGTGCTTGTGACTGAAATAAACTGCCCGCTTAAGGATGATTTTTTGCAACAAGACAATGGAGAAGTTGAAAGTAGAAGGAAAATAAATAGATGAGCTGCGTTGTAAACTTGATTTTGAAGACTGGCGCAAACAATTCTAAAATAATAAAGAAAGGGGTAAGTATGTCATGAAAACTAAAAACCTTCAAGAAAAAGAAAAGCAAAACCATAAGAGTGAGGAGAAAATCAAAATCCATATCAAAATCAAATCATTTCAGTCCCTGCAGGTTTATGACAAATTGGGTTGATTCAAAGGGTAGAGACAATTTACGCGGACAATGGACAAGCTGAAAAGAGGGAGAAATCAGTAATATTTTAGTCTAAAACTGATTTTATAAGTTCACCTCTCCTCATCCTAACAATCCCCTATGAAAACTGCCTTCACACACTTGATCTGCAAGTCGTGTTTTTCATTGTTCAAATGTGGGTAGGTGGTGTGCTTATTCATTATTTTTTAGTTATTTTTTTTTCTAATTTCAGTAGCCTACTAAAGGTGTTTGGCAATGTTGCAATGTTTAAACTATTGAACCTCTAGGCTTCAAACAAGCGTATGGAATATACACTATAGTTTAGTGATTAGGGGACTGGAGGCTAAAACATGAAGAACAATTACAGGAGTTGGGTACGTTTAGTCTAATGAAGAGAAGGACTAGAGGTGACATAGTAGCAGGGTTCCAATATCTAAGGAGAGGTCAACCTACTATCCAAATTGTTTGGAGGAAGACAATTAGCAATGGATGGAAACTGATCAAGGAGAGAAGCATTCTAGAACTACAGAGAAACTTCCTGATGATTAGAACAATTAATTGGTGTTAACTTGCCCCCAGAAGTTGTGAGTGTCCACCACTGAGGATTTTTCAGAAGAGACGGGACAACCATTTATCTGCTTGAGTATGTAAGTTCTCCTGCTTGAGGTTGGACTAGAAGACTTCCAAGTTCCAAGTCTTGTTATTTTGTTATTCTGAGATCATTGCCATCCCATCTCTCTTTCTCTGATAGTGAGATTGGAGCAGGATCAGAAATCCAGATGAGTGGATCTCTGAGAGACTATGGTCCCAGTCTCCTTCTGTTCTCGGTGTGCACATCTCGAAAAACCTGTCATGGACCTTCCACATCAACACCATGGTAAAAAAAGCCTGACAATGTCTCTTTCACCTCAGACGTCTGAGGGACTTCAGACTACCACCAAAGGTGCTCAGAAACTTCTATT
>JAEANM010007040.1:0-18074 GCA_017656035.1 Myanophis thanlyinensis
TTTCTTTCTCTCTCTCTCCCTCCCTCCCCCCCACAACACCCTCCGTTAGAGACCAAATGGAAACCAGATGTTTTTGGGGCAAATGCTAGATCGGGTTTCAGAGGAGAATTTAAATGAAGGCGCAGCGGGATGGACTTCTCTGGTGCAGATTGTCCCTTTCCCCCCAAAAATGTCTAAATTTCGTGGGATTTGCTCTGGGATCCTAGAAATTGGGCTTGTTGTTGTCAGGAGGCATTTAAAAATATGGGAAGCAGAGAAAGGAGGCGCAGAGAGGATGGATTGAAATAAGTTGGAAAGGAGTCTGAATATTGAGAGACAGTTTTGGCAGGATTGTAGGGCACTCTGCTGGGTAGAACATAGAATAATAGAATTTGGAAGGGAGCTTGGAGGTCTTCTAGTCCAACCCCCTGCTTGTGCAGAAAACCTTATACCATTTCAGACCAATCTGTTCTTGAAAACCTCCACTGATGAAGTGCCTACAACTTCTGGTGGCAAACTGTTCCACCGGTTAATTGTTCTCACCGTCAGGAAATTCCTCCTTAGTTCTAGGTTGCTTCTTCATTGGCTTCCATCTGTAGCTTCTTGTCCTCCCTTCAGGGGCTTTGGAGAATAGGCTGACCCCCTCCTCTTTGTAGGAGCCCCTCAAGTATTGGAAGACTGCTAAACCATTTTTCCTTACTAGTCAGCCGTACCTTTCTCCATTTTTCAATGACAAACCATCTCGATTAAAATTAAAAAAATCTCTCTTCATGAGAGATAAAGCCAGATCTTCTAAAAATCACAATATTCTTGCGCAAATAAAGTCACAAAAGACGGGGATCCTGTGACCACTGGATGCTGCGATCGTCATAAATATGAACCAGTAGCCAAGTTTCCAGATTTTGATCACGCGACCATAAGGATGTAGTGGTTGATTTCATATGGTCACTAAACGAACCATTGTAAGCTAAGGACTATTTGTAGTCAAGGAAGCTAAACTGACGCTAGAAAAGGACCGATGGGATTCATGGGCGGGAAAGGCTGGACTTGAGGAGGTCTCTTGGGGCTATGCAACGTTTCCAATCCGATGACACGTTTAACGCCCCCTTCCATCTCCGCTTGCTCTCTCTCCTGATCACAGGGCAGGGCTTGAGTCCGACCCACTCCTCCTCCAAACGGAAGAAGAAACAACGGAGGAACCGAACAACGTTCAACAGCAGCCAGCTGCAAGCTCTGGAACGAGTCTTCGAGAGGACGCACTACCCCGATGCTTTCGTCCGGGAGGAGCTGGCCCGACGGGTGAGCCTCAGTGAAGCCAGAGTCCAGGTGAGAGTGATTGGATTCATCTACAGGTAGCCCTCGGCTTATGACCACAACTGGGACCAGTTGTTAAGCGAGTCACGTCTGATTTTCTCCTCCTCCTCCTCCTCTCCACAAACCCTCCTTTCCCTCTGATGCTGTTCACTAGTTGGGTCACGAGACGTCTGCAAGAAAACCACCAAGTTAGAGAGACCCCCCTCATTTAAACCCTGCGCTACCAATATCCCCCACACACCTCTTTATTTCTATCTGCATCTTCCTTCTCCCTCCAGGTGTGGTTTCAGAACCGAAGAGCAAAATTTCGCCGGAATGAGAGAGCGATGTTGGCCAACCGGTCTGTATCCCTCCTCAAATCCTACACCCAAGACACAGCCATCGAACAGCCCGTCGCTCCCCGGCCCACCACCCTCAGCCCCGACTACCTATCATGGTCAAGCACCCCTTCCTCCTACAGGTTGGTCCAAGCCCCTTCCTTCCTCCCCCATCCCTGCTTCTCCTGGCGTTTGCCCAGCCCCTCGCCTGCCCCAGGATCAGCCCTCATCATCGCAATGTTATGCTACCTTTCAACTCAGAAAGGGGAAGGGAAGGGAAATAGAGGCTCTATTGCACTGCAAGCCAAGGAACACATTTCTTCTGGGGCAGAGATGGAGAAGGGGTGTGTGTGTGTGTGGGAACCCCTGCGCTAAAATTAGACTGGGCTTCTCTGCCTGCAGAAAAAGCAACCGGCTGTGCGCCACCACTGGAATACAAGGGCTCGAAATGGGTGCTTTTTATACGCCTTTGATAGTAACACTTTTGTTTGGGCTAGCCTGACCCTGTGGATTTTTTTGTAGACCCTGGGAAGGGATCCCTGCGCCCCTTTGGAAAGTTAATTTGCTCCAGGCAAAAGCTTTCAATGTACACTTTTTGCAACCTAACCTTTTTTTCAAGGTAGCGGCCGCTGCTGGCACGTAACTTTTAGCAAGTATATATATTTTTAATCTGCACTTTTTTAGGAAGAACGGTTGCAGGAACTGGGTATGTCTAACCTAAGGAAGAGAAGGACTAGGGGAGACATGGTAGCAGTCTTCAAATATTTTTTTTGGGGGGGGCTGCTTCAGAGAAGAAGGGGTCCACCTCTTCTCCGAAGCCCCTGAAGGCAGAACAAGAAGCAACGGATGGAAACTAAGCAAGGAGGGAAGCAACCCAGAACTAAGGAGGAATTTCCTGACAGTGAAGACATTTAACCAGTGGAACAACTTGCCACCAGAAGTTATAAGTGCTCTAACTCTGGAAGCTTTTAAAAAGAGATTGGATAACTGTTTGTCTGAAATGGTATGGGGTTTCCTGCTTGATCAGAGAGTTGGACTAGAAGACCTCCAAGGTCCCTTCCAACTTTCTAATTCTGTTGTTTAACAAAACAACAGAGTATGGCAAGGATCTTGAAGGTCTTTTACTCCAAACCTCGGAGCAGGATCAGTACTCCGAACTGTTCTGAAGAAATAATTCTCCAGCCTCTTCTTGAAAACCTCTAATGATAAACCATCCAGCACTTCCAGAGGCAAGTCGTTCCGCTGGTGAATTGTTTTAATCGTCAGGAAGTTTCTCCTGAATTCCTGGTTGCTTCTCTCCTTGGTTAGTTTCCATCCGTTGCTTCGGGTGCTTTGGAGAATAGATTGAGCCCCTTTAAAACAAACAAACAGTCTGAATTGATTTATGACTGTAGCTGTCATAAATCCACGCCAAGCGCCTGAATTTTGATCCCATGGCCATGGAGATTCTGCAATGGTTATACAGGTGTGAAAATCTCACTTTTTTCCCATGCTATTGTCACTTTGAACTAAACCAATGGTTTTAAAAGCCGAGGACCAACTATATCACAGCATTAGTAGAGCTGGTTCTTCTCCAACATGATCTAACGCCTCTTTTCCATCGCTTCTCCTTTCTTCCCGTCTCCTCTTGGCTCTTCCAGCACCACGATGCCTTCATACGGTTCCAGTGCGCCCAGCACCCCCACGCCGGGTGTCAACATGGCCAACAGCATTGCTAGTTTGCGCCTCAAAGCCAAAGAGTTCAGTCTCCACCAGAACCAGGTGCCCACTGTGAACTGACGCGCCCCGTCCTTCCTCGGTTGCCCACAGCATCCCTGGTGACCTCCACTAATCAAGACCTTGGAGTTACTCATGGTCCCTTATCAAGGCCCCAAAGTCTCCCCTTGCCCCCCAACCCCCCATGTCTCTCCTTCTCTTGAAGACCAAAGGAGAGACCTTCCACCAAATGTCTTGAAGCTCCCTTGGGCAGGAGGCAGCCTCTTCAAGATCTTGCTGGTGGACCATGACTTCTTCAAAGGATCCAGAAGATGCGGCCATCCAGAAATGAAGACATGGGCCTTTGGAGAGCTTTCAGGTTGGGTTGAAAGCCTAACGATCTCACTCTTCAAGAACCCAAAGATCATCTGGTTATTTCATGATCTTTTCAACCTTGATTATCTCGCCCTTCCTGGCCTGGGTGTGGAGTAGCCTTCCTTGGGGCCACTGAGATCTGGCACGGAGCAGTTTTTCTATTCCAAATTGACGTCTCTTCCGTACACGTTTCTTTGTCCGTCTCTGCAGAAACATACATTTGTCAAGGACCTGCTTGGCTTTCAAATGGAAACAACGCTTGTTCCGATTCACCAAAGTGTGCCTTGAATGAATTCAGGGGGAAAACAAGGACGAATGGCTGTCTCAGAAGGACTTGCTTCAAAACAGGGACGGCGCTTGGTGGCCGGCATCCCTTGGATAAACCAGCAAATCCTTGGATTGTGCGGGGCAGTTTTTGCAACCCAACAGCCAGGTTGCAAAACGGACATTTGCGGATGCTTCTTAAATCAGAGGGCGGATTTGCAACAGAGATTTTTTATATTATTATTTTTTTTGAAAGAGGGACACTGAATTTAGGTGGCGAAAGATGGGAGAAGGGGGCGATGCAGGAAAAAAAATGGGTCTGGGGGCTGCAATTAAATCATTTCCGTGGCAATACCAGCTTTGCATTCTCATAATCCTCCCTCTATTTTACTTCTCTCCAGCTTTGCTCAGTTTGGGGGGGGTTGAGGGTGGGGTGGGATGGGGGAAGTACATACTAAGGAGGATTTTTCTGGGATGACATTTTGCCCCAAATCTGGGGGGGTTTCATTCTGTTCTGATTTTGTGAGAAGCACGTCACATTCCAGTCGGCTGGTTCATCCGTTTCCATTCCTCAGAATTCCCATAAGATAGTCCTCATATTTATGGCCATCTGTTTGAAAGTTATGATGGGGCTGAACAAATTGATTTGTGACTGGTTTTTCACACAATCGTGTGATCCAATTTGGGGCACTTGGCATGGGTTGGGTTTTTTTATTTTGGCAGTGACAGCATCCCAGAAGGTCTCCGTTGTCTCCCTGGACAGCATCTGACAAGCAAAATTGACGGGGAAGCCAGATTTACTTTACAACCGTGGGAAGAAAGGTCATTATTAGGAGTGATTCATTTAATGACCAGATCACTCAAGGACAGAAGCTCCAGTCCCAATTTTGGTCGTAAGTCAAGACCTACCTATTATTTTGATTTCCCAGAATCTCCCGATGAGATGAGAGGAACAGTCCAATTTCCCCCCAGATGATGAGCCCCTGATGAGGGGGTGACCCTTTTTCAAACACCCCCCAGTTTTGCTCCGGAAATTCCTTTCTGAACGGAACTTGTAGAGGAAGACTCTACAAGTCTTGGGACAATTTCATCCCCTTTCCTTCGCCCACTCGCTCCCTACAGAAATAAAAACCTGAAATCCAGTTTCATATAGTGCTTTTTTCATCTCGTTCCACAACTGACAAACACCTGGGCATCACTTTGGGGTGTTTGCATTTTTGTTTATTTGTATCTGCCTTTTTATTCCTTTTTACAAATAACGTATCCAACGTGCCTTCCCCTCGTCTTATTTTCCCCACCTGTCAGGTGGGCTGGGCTGAGAAAAGGGGGCCAGCCCAAAATTGAGCTGGCTTTCATGGCTAACTAAGGCAGGACTAGAACTCACCGTCTCCTACTTTCTAGCCAGGTGCCTTAGCCACTTTTATTGGCGTTGCCAATAAAAAGGGGGGAAAATTAAATATACCATAGTCAGCTGTAGATAAAACGAGACACTAGAGGGCAGTGTTGTATCATCCAACGCATAATGAACATTTCAGACTAAATATTCTGCAGCCAGCCTGGACCCCATACAGAATCATTTCTAAATGTGAGTTTGTTTTAGGGATTTTCCCTTCCTGGGGGATGAAGGATGAGTGTCCACATCCTTCCACATTAACCAGTGGAACAGCTTGCCTCCAGAAGTTGTGGGTGATCCATCCCTGGATATGTTTAAGAAGAGACTGGACACTCAACTTATCTGAAATAGCATAGGTGCTCCTGCTTGAGAATGGGGCTGGACTAGAAGACCTCCAAGCTCCCTTCTCCAGGTCATCCATTCTATTCAGGGAAGCTTGGTCATGACAACTGGACTTTTCTTTTCTTTCTTTTTTTTTTTAAAGAAGAAGAAGCTGTGACTCAAAAGTTACCCTAGCTTTACCTGGATGACTTACAATCTTCATTGACATAAAGGTAAGAAACTCTACTCAGAAATAAATTAGAAGCACGGCTATTGAGTTTTCGGGCTATTTCACTTCCCGCTCTCTTTTTACTTTAGATTCGTGTGGCGCTCTGCACGTCCTCTTTGGAACCCACAACCCTGGTTTTTCCCATGAAGTGCTTGGCACAGATGGGCGAGCAGCCCGGAGGGACCTGCAAACAAAGCGATGCTTCACAAAAAAGGTTGCATTTGGAGGAAACTGGGGCTGAGTGGTGATAAGCTACGGCCTTGAGATCTCAGAGTGGTCTCCCATTCAAATGCTGACAGGTTTGATGGGGCTTAGGGTTTTGGCTTTTTTTTTTAGTTGGGATCTGCTTTTGGCTGGGCGATGCCAGTTGTTGTGACCTGGGTGAGGTACAACAAATAGCAGTACCTACACACATAGTAAAGACTTGTTCACAGAATTGGAAGAGGACTTCCCATACAACCTGCTACTCAGAGGAGGACTTTTGGAGAACTAGCTGTCCTCCTGCCTCAGTTTAAATTCACCTAACCCAAGGAAGCTGATCACACACCCCTGAGGCTCATTGGTTCCACCATCTCATTGCTTTTCCACTTAGACATTTCCCCCTCCCCAAACATTGAACGAGAATCTCATACTCTGTACTTTGAAATCTATGCACCTGAAGGACCTCCTACAACCCCCAGAATGCTCAGCGGTGTCTGTCCCGACTGGGGAATTCTGGGAACTGAACAATTCCAATCCGAAGGGCCCCTCCAGACGGAGCAGGACGAAACTTTTGAGAGGGTTGAGAAAAATGTAAATCTAAAAACAGGAGTTTTGCACACAAAGCTTAAAGAAACTCTTCCCACCAACTTGCAAAGCTATTTAAGAAATTCCCAGGGATGGGGAAAAAACGTCAGGAGTGCAAACCTCTTTCGATTTTGTTTTTATTTGTTCAATTACAAACAGTGTGACGATTAAGAGACATAACTCAGCCCACGCTGGACGCTGAACATCTGGTAGCTGGAATGGACACCCCAAGAGTTTCAGCTGAGGGGGGTTGCTGGCCTTCTAGATGAGGAAATATTTCATCCTTCAATTTGATGCGGGGGAACAACAGTCTCTTTTCACTCACACCCACCCGAGTTGTGATGTCTCTGGCCTGCCCACGTCTCAAACTTCTCCAAAGCAAACCTGGGCCTTTCAAAATTATCATCCACACTTTACAAGCAGAGACCAGGAGATAAAGAAGTCCATCCATGTAGTCCTTTTCTCCCAAGAGAGAGAAGCCAGAATCAGTGAACGATAAACCCAGCCATACGGTGAAACATTTATTCCCTCGGCCTGGATTCTTGCTCTCCCCTTCGTGTCCTTGTATCCCGACGGTCACTAGTGCCTGATCACTGAAACGAGGATCTGCAAGGCCATGGAGAAACATGGAATCTGGGCCACGCTGTAGGCCAGGGACCGGATGGGAGGCCTCAACTCGAGGAGATACGCCACGGTGTGAACCATCCGGCCGAGGAAGAAAACCAGAAAGTGAATGCGAGCCACCACTGGGTTGGGATGCAGAAAGCTGTAGACGGTCCCGATGAAGAGGAACGGGAAGATGGTTTCCATATCGTTGCGATGAACTCTGGAGACAGAAGAGGGACACGATCATGCTTAGTCCTTTAAATTCAACAGCTGGAAGACTCACCTGGGCTTCTGCTCTGGGGTTCCAGAAGAAGATGGACAGATTGGAACAGTTTCAGAGGAGTCCCCAAGATGGTGGTTCTTCCAAGAGGCAACTGGACATCTTTTGGGGTTTTCTTGCTTGAAGATCTTCCTCTTCTCACCCAAGAAGCTTCTTTGATTCTAAACTGGAGAAGTTTCTCGGATGAGAAGAGAAAAGTCCAGTTGTCTTTTGAAAAAGCACCTTTGGGACAACCGTGACCTGAATGGATCTCCAAAGATTCCGAGGAATGTATCAGAGATGATACGGTGACCTCAGGACCAAAGACCTCCTCAACTCTAGCTTGCATGGAATGAGGCCCACAGCTGGATTCCATCCCCACATCCCCCATTCGTGAAGAGGCAAAAAAAAAATTGTGTGGCTACCACAACTGTGCTCTCCAGCCATTTCCTCTGGGTCTCATTCATGTACACACACACAGACCTTGGCCATATCCCAAAGCTGTTAATGGGAGATTATATAAACAAGACAAGGTTATGACCACTAAGGCACCCAACCTTCATTTACTTCCTGCCCATATTTCAGCCCAGGGCATATAACACAACCGAGGCCGCACTATTTTGTGGGTGGTGTTGAAGATTAACCTTCCGATGACCTAATTAAGAATTTTCTTGCCTAGTTATTATACTTTAGAGAAACTCTGCCCTCTTTGGCTAGGAAATCCAGACTGTAAATCATTCTTTCGCCCTTAAGGCAGGGAGGAAACTACTCTGGAAGAAGGAATGAGTTACAACAAGCTCTCCTTGAGTTACAAGGAGGTGTAACAAAGGAAAACCACAATGCATTGAAAATATAGGAGGAGGACAATATCCAAACACTTTACACTTTAGAGACGTTGAACTTCAGTCATTGTCTACCTCAACTTTCTTTTCTTTCCGATTGGCAGGCCATTCAGTTAGTTCCCTCTTGTTCTCTTGATTTCTCAGAGAGCTGAGAAGAATCAGGGAAATGAAATCACTACCCCTCCCCACTTCACATGTTTTTCTCCATCACCCCCGGCTGGCCGTCATAAACGTGAGCCAGGTGCCCCATCCCTGGAGATTTTAAAGAAAAGTTTGGACAAGCATTCATCTGGGGTGGTATGACGTCTTGGGCAGGGGTCAGACTAGAAGACCTCCGAGGTCTCTTCCAACCGTTTGACTCTACGATTCTTGGAAAGATGTCTGAGTTCCCAGGGTTTGCCCTCCACTCCCCACAACCAGAACCGCCAGGCTGCAGAAAACATAATGAAACACGCTGGAAGGAATCCCATTAATTATACTCAATTCACTGAATGGCAACAAAGCTTGCATTTAAAAGGTATTTCATTTTCCATCGGGTCTTCCCTCAGCTTTGCAAAAATAAAAAATAAGCTATCTGGCAAAATGCTGCAGGTCCTTTAGGAATGCCAGCCGGCCCTCCGACGGACGGGGAGGCCGCGTTCTTTCTTTGCAAACTAACCAAGCTGAAAAATCCTAAACCCCCCCCCTTTTTTTTTTTGTTTTGGTTTACAATCTGGAGCCAACTTTTTAGCTTTGAAGCAAACAATATGTTGTAAATCTCTCCCCCCCCCCCCCAAAGCTCTGTTGCTTTCTCTCTGGAGTTCCTAAGCTGGAATAAACAATATTTTCTTTCTTTCTTTGGCTGAAAGAAGAACAGAGATGGCTTCCTCCCCAAATCCAAGAAATCAAGATGATTCTCCCCCCCACCCTTGAATGGGGATAAAAGGTCACAAGAAGTGATAGTCCCACTTTATGCTGCACTGGTGAGATCACGCTTGGGATACTGGGTCCAGTTTTAGTCCAACCTCGGAAGGACAGAAGGCTGAGTCAACCTTGAGCCTGCCGAATTGCAGGCAGTACCGCACTCTAACCACTGTGCCAGAATTGATGGGCCAGCAATATTATCCTTGGTTAATTGGATGCAAGGCTGGAGGCAAGAAGGAAAAACAGACCCATAGCATAGTGGAGACGTGCTGGAAGAAAGAGCGAGGAGAGAGAGAGAGGATAAGAAAGAGAAAGAGAAGGAGGAAGAGAAGAGGGAGAGGAAATGGGGAGAAAGAAGGGGGAGAGGGAGGAAGAGAAAAAGAAGGAGAAAGAAAAAAGGAAGAGGAGGAGGAGAAAAAGAAAGAGGAGGAAGAAAAGAGGAGAGCAAGAGAGGAGCAAGGAGAGGAGAAAAGCCTGTTCAGCTTGCAAAGCTCTCACTACAGCTATTCTAATCAAAGTAGTTGTAGGCCTCCATGGTGCCCGTTTCTGCCTCTGCTCTACTTGGCTGAGTGGATTGATTCCCCAGGATGACTTACCGGAGACACCGCTGCACATAGGGGTCTTCTCTGTGGAACTCCAAGCCGCCGTGCTTCAGCGCGTCCTCGGGATTGGCGAAAGCCTGGAAAGGACCAGAAGGAGAAGACAATGGACACCCAAGGAGAACATTCCTCCAATCCCAACGGATGGCGCTTCTTGGATGAGATACAAAACATCTTCCCCCCCTCCCCCCCCCATCAAACTGTCCAGTTGTCTTCTGACCAAAAACAACCCAAAGCACACCTTTGGGACAACTATGAGCTGGGTGGCTGAGTATCTCCATAGACATCCAAGGAGAAGCTGGTCTCATGCCATCCATTCATATTGCGCATGCGATAAGTGGTGAGTCAGGGCAGAGACAAGCTGCCTCCGTCGTCTGCTCTTCTCCGGGGGAGCCTCTCCCCATCCAGTAAAATTGTGAATGTCTTATCAAGCCTAAAACAGCCGGAGAAAAGGTGGGGCTTTTCTCCTGCCTGGAGAAATGAGTGAGATATGAATTTTGGGCCAGGTCCAACGTTGGGGAGGAGAAGGAAGGGAAAAAGATGGGGCAGCTTGCTTCAGTCACACCTCTTTCCTTTTGGAAAGAGAACGCCCAAAACTCCCTCGCAGGGAGAAAACTAGGGTGTCAGCGAGGAGCGTACGTGGCACATTTATTTATTAATTTAAATCTGTAGGTTGCCCACCTTGCTATCCAAAACGATTCTGGGCTATTCACAAGGCAATAAAAATAAAAGTATAAAAACCATTTAAATAGACAAGCAGTTAAAATGAGAAGAATTAAACAGATTAGAACATTGAATCATAGAACTTGGAAGAGACCCTGGAGGTCTTCTAGTCCAACCCCCTTGCCCAAGGCAGGAGACCTTACTTATACTACACAAATGGATGTCCAATCTTTCTTTACTCTCTCCTGGCACTGATGTTACCTAGTTGGGTCATGAAACGCCTGCAAGGAAACAAACCAAGCTCAGAGAACACCAAGGACCCCACAACCTTTTCTACACTTAATTAGTTATTGATTTCTATATTTTAGCATCGTTTACTATTTCATGGCAAGCTAATGTTGCCATTACAAACACAAACATTTTGCTTTATTGGTTCAGCAAAAGGAGGTATCAATTTAAAAATGATGTGTTTAATAAGGGGAGATCTGCTCACAACAATCGTTTGGAGTGGGGGAAGAATTTTGGCCATATTTTTTTGGCCTACTTTCAAAACTTGCAGAGGGCTATTTTAGAAAAATACATCATTACAGCAAGCTAGAATACAAGTCCCATGGTCCCCAGCTGGCCCAGGGCAAGGCCTCATCTGGCGTTGTGAGCAGCAGCATTACGAGTTGTTTCTTTTTAAGGCAACTTTGCACATATTCCTTGGGGAATTGAGATTCAGACATCTCTGGGGAATTCTGGGAACTGAAGTCCAGAAATCTTCAAATCCCAAAGTTGAGAAATAATCTCTCTAGCCTCTGCAATGTGTAGGTCAACCAATTAAACCATCCTTGAGGGAAGTCGATCCAGATCCTTTGTAAAGACTTCCAGAGATGGATTTTATTTATCAAACTTTTTATACCAGCCCCTCTCCCAAAGGGCTGGGGCGGTGCACAGCCAACTAAAAAAATACATATAAACAATTTAAAACCCAGTTAAAATTAATTAAATTAAGGCCAATTAAACTAATTATAACATTTAAAATAAAAAAAACAGTTTAAAAATTACATATTTAAGTAATTAAAAAACCAATTTAAATCCCCAACCAACAGTACTAGGCCAGACCGGCTTGTTGGAACCTACCATCCCCAACTCTATTTCACTGAATTTAAAAAAACACAAAATATTTGTGCTACATTTTTAAATGTTCAGTTGAGTTTCATGTTTAATGAATAAAAGTTTATAATAAGGATTATTTTGTTCCCACCCCGTGCTCAGAAACAGCCCTTTATGAACTCTGGCCTGAGCCCAAAACATTTTTTTTACAAGAGAACTCAAGAAAAGTCATAACTTTGCTTGCAAAGACAAACAATTCCTGCTGCCTGCTTTAAAACTTTTATGGATTATGAATCCTGAAAAAGGGGGGCGGATTTTTGGCTGCTTGTTTGTCTTGCTATGAAGGCTTATCAGTTTCTCTGCAGAACCCCCTCCCCCAGACCCCCTCGCCCCCATGGCATAGCAGCCACAGTTCCTTTTTAGAGACCCTCAAATCTTACACCCCTTCCTACCCCTTCAAAACAGCTGCTTTTTGTTACAAGAAAAATAAAGCAGCATTGCAAAAGCATTGACGTCATTTCCTTAAAAAAAAAAAAAATTCCAAGAAAACTCTTTGAATATCCCATGTTTCAACAGTTTAAAAAAAAACCCAAATTTGAAATGCCATGGAATCCCCAATAAAAAAAAAATCCCATTACACCACCAATGATGTACATTTTCATTTTGGCATCAACCCTGGTAGGAAAATCTTGGTGGTCAGGTTTAAATTTAATATTGGAGCTAAGATGACATCAATGTTGCACAAGAGTTTTAAAAATTACGTTCTGGGGAATTCTGGGAATTGAAGTCCACCCCTCTTAAGGTTGCAAGGATGGAAAAACACTGATTCACTCTATGCATTTAATAAAACCCAATTGCTGCATTGTTTTTTTTGGATTGGGGTGAAATGATGGCAGTGGTCCAATATTTGAGGACCACAAAAAAAGGGGGTCAACCTATTTTTCAAAGCACCAAAGAAGGCAGGACAAGAATCAATGGATGGAAACTAAGCAATTAGAGAAGCAACCTGGAATTAAGGAGAAACTTCCTGACAGTTAAAACAATTAATCTGTGGAACAGCCTGCCTCCAGAAGTTGTGAATGCTCCAACACTGGAGTCCAGAGCAATCAAGATTTAATGACCTGGTGATCCCCACAGCTGAATTTAGACATTTCTGTGTCAAATGCCAAATTCCCCATTTAAACAGGAGAACACCGACTCCTCCGTGCCTCATTTCCGTGCCTAATTTCCAAGCATGAACAAGTTTTTAAAATGACACGTTTTTTTCTGTTGGGTGTGTACCTGGCCTTCTATTTAATCCCCAAACACAGCCTTTAAAAAAAAAAAAAAAAGCTATTATATTTTTATGTGCTGGCATTGTTAGCAATAAAAAGGCTCTGGGATCTGGTTTTATCCAGCTTGGCTCTAACTTCAAATTATTTACACACAACAAACCCATTTTAGAATATTACATCTGAGGCTTATAATGCAGCTCTATTCCCCATAAAATGGAACTGGGCAACTCACATAAATATTTAATTCAATTGAGGTTGCAAAGAAAGGAATTTTAAGCACCTCTTGTCCTGGTGACCAACCCAGATTGGATCCCAAAACAATCTTTTCCTAAACAATAAAAATCCCCATTTTTTAAAAAAAAAAGCCTCAAACATTCCTTTCCCTGGGGCCCTTGGAGAAAAAGCCTGTCTTTTTGCAGTTTGCAATATGTTGCTGTGTTTGCCCTGCTAGGGAAGACCCCAGCTTCCTCTGGAAAAAAGCAACAACCCTCTGCTGGCTGGGGATAATGGGCTCTGGAACCCCAAGCCTCGGAGAAGCCAGAATACCTGTCAAATGTGGTTACCTCCTGCACCTCCTAAAACACACACACAAACACACACATTAAGCTGCCAAACAAAACCCAAAAACCCCAGCAGACAAGCAGGAGCGGGAAAGAGGCAGATATCCAACCGGCGATGCTGCCAGCGAGACGTTCCTACAGCCCAAAAGGAATTTTTCTCCTCTTTCTTCCTCCAAAAGAATTCGCAAGGAAAGGAGGTTTCCTGTCGCTGTCCACCACCACCTCCACCTCCACCCCCGGTCCCAACCCCCCCCCCCACTTGGGGGTTACCTTTCTCCGAAGCCTGACTTGCCCCGTCAGGATCGCCACGGCGAACATCTTCAGGATCAAAAGCGTGGCGAAGAAGGCGAAAGACGCGAAGACTTCGTTCTGCATCATTTTGCAGAGGAAACTGTTCTTTCCTCTGCAGTTCTGGCACGGACTATTTAGGCTTGGCGATTAAGAAAGGGGTGGAGGATCTGATGTCCTCACCCCCCCCCCCACCCCACACACACCCGGCTGCCACTTACAACTTTACGCTTCGGATAAACCACGGGACCTTCTGGTTGAGTTTGTGCCAAACCCCAAAACCTTGGGGTTTTAAATTCAATATAATTTTAATTGAATTATTTTTAAACTAAATTATTTTAAATTGTTATTTTTAATTGTTTTAATTGCTTAGTATTTTTAACTGATTTCAATTGAAATTGAAATTCTGTAACGATATGTTTTTAATAGACAGCCTTTATTTAATTATTTTAAACGGGTTTTAAATTGTTATTCATGTATCTATATTTTTTATTGGCTGTGCACCGCCCCGAGTCCCTAGGGAGAGGGGGCGGTATATAAATCAAATAAAATCTAAATCTAAATCTAGAGGCTAGCCGGAGCTTCAACCATCAGCTTTTCTCTCTCTCACTCTCATTCCAAAGCAGCCTCTAGAGGCAGCCTTTACTACCCCATGGCCTTTGCCAGCTTTCTGTTCCTCTACAGAAGAGTGGGAAAGAGAGACGTCTCACTGGGAAGCAACTCACGTTTCACTCAGTGGGATAGGAAGGCTTTGGAAATTGCTTTTTCATTTACATTCATCATCAATATTGTAATCCATCCCTTTATTTTTCTAATAAATTATTTGTATTTACCATGGTATATCAAGCTTCCTTGAATACCAATGAGAAGGCATGGTATGAATTCTGTGCATGAGCCATTGAAATACAGACACTCTCATACTCAAAGCTCATAACACTTCCTTGCTTGGGATGCACCACTGCTTTATTGGTGCATGGAACTTTGCAGCTCAGCTAAACTCTTCAGCTGTGGCAGGCTGCAGTTCCCATCACCTTCTGGAAGCCTGGGCAATGGAAACCTTAGGCCAGGCTTCTCGCAGCTGAAGCAATCCAGCTCACCCAGGGTCGAGCTGACCGTCATGGGAGGCTTGTCCAGCATGTGCGGCGGAGCTGGAGGATGAGGATGGGCTCCAACATTAGATTATATTAGAATAACTTTATTGTCACTTTGAATGTACACTAATTTGCATACATTAAAATGAAATTTCATAGCTTGACTATATACCGCTATCATTCCAGGCACTGAATCTAGTTTATTTGCCATTCTTATAGCACTATCACGTGACCCCTGCTATCTCTCCTAGGGTAGTATAAACCTTCTGTTTTTTCCTAGTTCAGCAAAATGACTTATGATTGAGACTGGGTAAACTTAGATTTATGAGAGATTGAGGGAACTGAATATGTTTAATTTTGAGAAAAGACAATGGGGAATATGAAAGTAATTTCTGACTATCAGGAGATTAGTGCACAGAAGAAGCTCAAGGACCAATTATTAAAACAAGGTTGATCTTTGCTGAATGTGTCAAATTGCAGGCTGGGTAACTATCTGTCAGGGAATACTCTAGACAAATACTCAGCCTATACAGATTATTCCAATGGAGCCTATGATTTATATGTGTATTTTATCTTTTATTTTATTCAATTTATATAAATATAATGATTTTATTTATACATTATATAAATTATGAGTAAAAAAGATTACACTATAAACTATGACATAAGAAAAAAAGGGAAATAAAAGTATTCCCCTCCACAGATCAACTTGAACAGCCCCAGATTCCTGCGTAATCCCCAAATGGCCCTGTTTTTCCTTAAAAGAGGGGGATGGCGAAGAAAACTCTTTCCTCTGATCCTTTTCCAAGCTGATGGGTCTACTCCATGGATGGGAGAAGGTCAATGGACCTTCTGGTAGTGCGGTAGGAGCGGGGCAGCTTCAATCAAGATCTCTACCGACAGTGGGGTGGGTGGGTTGGAACTAGTGGTGGGATTCAAATAATTTAACAACCGGTTCTCTGCCCTGATGACCAGCTGAACCAGCAGTTCTCTGAACTGTTTAGAAAGTTAACAACTGGTTCTGGCAAATAGGGGCAAACTGGTTGAATCCCACTTCTGGTTGGAAGCCCAGAGCAGCCAGAGACTATATACCTCTATATAGTCCTTAGGTTACTCAGATTATGAAAAATAGATTTTTCCCTGAGGAATATTTGAGAAAGAACATTTGCTGGGTATGGCCTATTTCAGCTGCAGCCCTTTAGCTTCTGAGCCACTCCCCTACTGTGGGGCTCTCCCCCTGCCTCTGGGGGATGCTCAGGCAGTGGAGCTGACCTTCCCCTCCCATCACCCAAGAGACCTTCCCTCCGGATTAGGCCCTCCCTCTGCTGATCCTGGATAATTCATCCCTCCCTTCTCCTCTTTAGTCAGCCCCATCCCCCAGTCTCCCCCCCCCATTTCAGGGACCCTTTCTCTCCCCCAAATGAGCTGGATGGCACCCAGAGGCCCCTTTCAGAGAAAGATCAGGTATCCCTTCAATGCTCCCTGAGGTAGTTCGGGATCCTAAACGGACATCTAGTCCACCTCTCCATGCATCCTATCTGAGAATTGTGAAAAGAGCACAGAACGTGGAGGGTCCTTCTGGGGATGCTATGAGCTGCAGCCTTCCTCCCAATACTGAACATATCCCCCCTCCCAATTTTTCTGCTTGTCTCTCAGTGCCAACTCTCTCCTCCATCTGCCCAGAGACCAATGACATGCAGGCAGTAGAATTCCCATTGATTTGCTCGTTCTGGCCCCACAAAAATCCAAGATAAATGTTTCCTGCCCCCAATTTAGAACCGCTGATTCCTCCACTGGGACTGGAACTTCCTGGAAGCATCCAGCTGAGACACACACACAGAACACACATAGGTTTATTGCACAGATTAAGATTTCTCCTGTAGGAAGAGGTACTGCGCTGGATGAAAAGAGGGGAGGGGCAACCTTGAGGATCAAACACAGACACCCTCCCCCCAATCCAAAGGGAATCCTCCTAAAACCTTCAGCTAAGCCAGGAAGAGGCTGAGAGAATCTGCAGGGATCCCTCCAGGCAAGTCGGATCCTCCCCTCAACCCCCTCCCCCTTCACGGGGAAATCCTCCACTTGGCTCTCTCGGGAAAGGCCCAGCTTCACTTCATGGGAGAAAAAGACGACTTCCTTCCTTGAAACACACGTTTCTTCTGGATGAACCAGCCCCTTCAGATTTCCCATCCCTCAACCCCAAATGTGAAGGAATGGAGCTCCCTCTTTCTTTCTGTGGGTCAGACTGGGAAGGGAGGGGCAAGGCTTCAGCCAGTTTGCCAAACTGAACAAAAAGTTAGTTACTGGGTCTAGCGAACTGGTGCAAAGTAGCTGAATCCCACCACTGGCTGTAACTGCAGGGTTTGGATTCCAGTTCAAATATAGGTTATCAATATGTGCCAGGTAATGGAGAACTCTAAGTTTGATACTGTTTCCATCAGCATAGAATGATTCATGAATAAATGTACAATTATTAGCTTTGTGGTACTGTAAGTTAGACTATCAGTATTCCTTTGCTTCTTGTCATTACTGCCCTATTTAAAGCCTCCCCCACCAGAATAATAACCCAAAGCAAATGAGGTTCAGGTAGAAGATGTTACTCATTTAAGGACATAACTCTCTTCTGAAGTCACTACAAACTCTTCATTATATCTTATTCCTAGATCAACTTATACATCATGCTTATTTTATACAGAGAAAAGGTTGGTATTATTGATATAATGCAGCTGATGTGAAATAATTTCAAATTAATTTATAGTGGAAGTATCATTCATCTATGAAAGAAAGGCTCAATTAACATATGCACAGAAACACACCCACAATTTCTTCACCACTACTGAGATTATACTCCAAATACTCTTTATTCATGATTTTAGAGACAGCAGATTTTTTCAGGACAGATCTTTATTATGCCATCCTCCTGCCTCATTCAAGGAATTTGTGGGATTGAGATGATACCCTCTTCCCCTGAAAAGTCATCAAATGTCAAAGTGCAGAGTGTGCAAAATGGCAGATGAAACAGTAGATCATATACTGAGCTTGGGCAAGAAGATCACAAACTCATTATAAACAACAACATTACACAAAATGATTCATTGAACGATCTGTAAAAACCGGGGACTTCCTGTTTGGCTTCTTCGCTGGCAGGTCGGAATCCGCGATCGTCCGCGGTTTCGATCTGTGCTCTCTTGCTGGAACTCCTTGACCCTCCCCGTAGA
>JAEANM010007041.1:8030-18073 GCA_017656035.1 Myanophis thanlyinensis
ATCAGCAATTACTGACTCCATTAAAGGCAGAGTTTACAGCAGGCAGAGGAGAAGAGTCTAAAATATGTCCCAACAGATGGAGGGAGAGTGTCAGTGATGCCGTATTTCAAAGGCATCTGCAACTTTGTTATCGTTGTATATGGAGTCAGAAAGACAGAGGCAGTGGAGGGGGGTTAGAAATGGACTAAGGGCCAGAAAATGATTTACTTGACCTGCATAGGCAGAACTGAGAGGGAAAACCTCATTAATTCCCTAGGTCATTCTGGAAGACATTAATTTGGTTTAGACACAGGACGTCGGGAGATTTTCCAGACATACACTAGGAATTATGAAATCTCTATAGCGGCAGGAAAGTATGTCCAAATCACTTTCAGCATAAATCACACTGACTTTGTGAAGAAGGATAATCTGTTTAATCAGGGGAGTTACGAAACTTCTATTTATTAGACAGAAAATATAACAATATTTTACATAATTACTAGATTGGGTTTTGCCCTTTACATGATCTTCTTCTCTGACATTTTGCTAGCAATGAGCTAGAAAATCTCAACAATTCCATATTTTTCAATAGTGCTCTATACACAATGGGACAAACACACACACACTAGACCTTTCCCTGCAGTGATGCAAATGTTCCCTTTATCTATCGTTTTAATTTTTAGGTATCAATAGGCCAACGTATCTTAAGCAGAGTTGGGTTGACCATAAACAGTTTGTATTTGCTGTGAATAATCCAGGGTGGCTCTGTCACATATACGTTTTCACTAGTCATGGTTGTGAGTTAACTATTTGGATCCATTTTGTGGATTCATTGTGGATCCATTATGATTCAAAAAGTAGATTGTTTATATTTTTGCATAATTTAAAATTAGAAAGGTTTGAAATATCTATAATATTTTCATATTGAATGCTTCTATAGCTGCTCCTACCCCAAAGTGAGACAGCCATAATAAGCACAATTTCAGCCAGTGATTTCCAGTGTCTACAATTACTATGTACTTTTAAGATTAGGTTAAAATGATTACAAAAATATGCCTGATCTATAGTTAGAAACCTGTATAAAAATGTGTTTGTAGAACCTTTCCAAGTCATTTTCTAACCTTACCAATTCTGCTCAGCTCAGAGGTTAATATCAGTCACAAATGCTATTACAACAAATCTCTTGAGATATGTTAGGCTGAGTAGTGGTACCTTAGCTAATATAACTTTACTTTTTGAATATTTAGGTTAAATCTGTGTCTTTCTGGAATTAACTTGCTCCTTTAGCAGAAATAGTCTGTCAGTTGTCCATGCAAACTAAAATAGCTTGAATTATGAGAAATTTGGAGTCCTACTCTCACTTTATTATTACAATCACCTTTTTAATTGACCATGGTCTTACAACCTGCATAAATAGGAAGAGTGTCATATACCTATGCCTTGAAAATTACATTTTCATCAGAAAACACCAGTCCTTTTTTGTGTGCTTTGTTTTGTTTCTTAAAGTATCCTAACATGTTTACACAAGGGTTATCTTTCTCCAAAAGAACATGCATTAGTACTTTTTACTCATTCAGCACTGAACACTCCCTATCAACAACAAGTCTTCCTAGAGGGGAGAAAAGGGCAAATTAATCTTAAAAAGAGACAATTTTAGGGAGTTGCTCTACAAGTTGGAGTTCATTAGAAGGCCATAAAGCATGGCTGTCTAACAAGCTATGTTCCTCAGACTGCACTCCAGTAAGCAATATTGTCTGCTTAAAGGGATCGTCACCTAGGTCTCACCAAAGTTCCTTTGCTTTCCACTGCTTTTAGGGGATTTTTTTTATAAATATGTGTATACTTAATTAGAGAATAAGTTTTACAACCACAGAAGGATTTACTTCTGAGTAAATATCCTGAGGATTCTGTTGCTGAAATGCTTTATGGTTTGGCGGAATTAGGGAAAATGTAAGCATGTATAATATATGAGGACTCACATAAAAAGTTGTGGAGAGAGCTAAACAAATCTAGCAAATTTTATATATCCTAACTCAATTATTTTTAAAAAGCTCCATTTGTCATTATTTTAATGTGCAATCATCTAATAAGGAGAGGGCAGATATTCCTGCTCTTTTTTCATCCCTCATTTTAATAGTATTATTACCTGAGCTTTTGAAAAAGATATTGAAGAATTGTGTAACATAATGAATCATGCATAGTGCCATGTGCACAAATTATATATTTATACTCCATTTGCCCCACCCTACCTTCTCAAGAGCCAGCACTGAAAAGGCAGAGAATGACAGGTAGAAGAGGGGAAGCCATATTAGACTCAATGTGGTAATCTATCTTTTCTTTTAGTTTCCTAAGGCCTTTAGTTCCTCGGGCCCACCTAGGAGAAGATTTCCAGTTATTCTTTCATATGTCCCCACACATTGCAATCTCTCCTGCCTAACAAGTCCATTTCTTGGCTAGCCTTCTCTAATCTATTGCCCACCAGATGCCTACGACAACACCTTACAGCAGTTTCATACTGCTCAACTGTAGAGGAACGATGCAAAAGTTTGAGGGAATTGAGGGAATCTGGGAGTAGTCACAGAGCAGGAGAACCTACCAGAATCTTCCACAGAAATCATATTACCCTGCAATGGGATCAAGGAGGCAAAGGAGGGCAAGTCTTTGTGACTTTTTCTTTGAGTAAGAAACGTGCCTTGTATCCTTCCTACTAAACTTCTCTGGCTCTACTTATATAGAAGTTCAAATCCTCCCCCACTTTTCATGAATCCCTTCTTTTTTAAGGTTAAGGCGATCCAGGAATATTATCTTATGACTGTCAAGTACATTCCAATAATCCAGCAAGCACAAATTTTAGGTTGTATAGTTTCCTTCCATACATTCTACTAACATGAAGAAGGCAGGTCCAGATATACAGTACTTAAAAATGCTTTCCTTTCTATCTTTCACCAAGAATTTTCTTTTTCTGTCCCTGGAAGGAGGCTAGAATTACTTACAGGAGTAGCCCAAGATTGGAACCAAAATAATGGGGGTGGGGAGTGGTTGCTTTGTTGCAGAATAAGAGGAAGGTTAGGAATGCCTTCATATTAGGAAGTGTTAAGTTTTAGTTCCCTGTTGCATAAATTTGCCACAAATACAAGATAACAGGAGGGAGAGGAGGATAGGCAGTTCCCATGTTCACTTTCATTCTCTGAATCTATCTAAGGTTTTGGATGCCCCAGTTCTGCTGGCTGACACTGAGGTGCTAAACAGAAGCAACATTTACTAAATCTCTTTGAGTAATACGTGGAAGAACTTAGCCACTACAAATAACTGCTGGAGGTGAAAACACATGGGATTCAAATTCTTCCTTTCAGTGATGTAGTTAGGACCATTATTAGTTCCACATGTGGGTTGTGTTCTGATATAAATTTTATCCCATAAAATATCATCAGCAAATTAAGAAGTGGGCAAGTCTCTAAAAACTTATCCTGGCCATTCTGATATGTAATAGTTTATGATTAACAGTTAACTCATTCTTTGGAAGCAGTCCAGACAAATACAAGTTTCTTTGTACAATTCATCTGGATTAAGCAAAGGACATATGATTGTCTAATAAATGGAAGTTAAGGAATGTAAATGCATCAAGTCTATAAATGGTTTCAGATGAGGACTACTATAATAATACTGAATGTTTCTGTTCTATGTATGAATTTTTCTTTACTTTGTGAAACATTAGTATATACAGTAAGGGGATGTGAATTATGGTATACCATGTCTGAGTTGGAAAAACAGAGCTAAACCATTAAAAGGGGAAAGGGTATTTTAGACAGAAACAACACTTGAACACAAACTGCACTAGTTATCAGACTGTTGCTTTGACTCCTCAACCATCAATCTTTATTTTTCCCAGTAACCCAATTGCTGTTAGGACAAATTCCTTTCTTAACCATTCCAGCAAAAATAAACAGCGTCAAGATTATGAAGACTAGAAAGAATTCATTAGTTAATAGAGCCAATTAAAATCCTGCTCACAGGACACCAACATTTCTCCCCTGAAGTTTGATTAGATTATTTTATTTTATTATTTTACTTCATTTTATATACAATATTTATACCCTACTTTCATTCAGTAACTGAAGGCAGCATATATAGAACTCCTTTTCGTAATTATGCCTGAGAGCGATTTTCATCCAGTTAGTTTCTAGACTAGAATTTGGGGCGCAGTGCTGCCAGTTCAGTACCCTAATCCATATATTTCAGTGGCCTATAAATGTGGGGTCCATATTCCATTAATGGATATAAATATATATTCATTAAAGAAACTACTGGTATATGTACAGTACTTGGGTAAGAGTAATGCTCCATAGGATTATAAAATTGGCCCCCACTTTGACACACATACAAAATTCTCTGAAGACACAGTTTTGCCAATGTGCCTGGAGACTCCAGGGTGATATGGAGCCCATAAAGTGGTTAGTTTGATTGTTATCTGCACGGGGGTGAGGAGGTTATTGGGTTTTGTACTGGAGTTTTATTTCTGTAAGCCATCTGAAGATACTGTGAGTTGGGTGGTCATTTAAATGTTCTCAATAAATGAATATGTTGGATGGATGGTTGATCATATTGATTGAATTGTTAAGCAAACACTGAAATCTAAGAAAAAGAAGCATAATTTGTTTAGCATGCATATTTCACAACAGACAATTAAAACAATTTAGATATTTTGCATGGGGAAAGTATCTGTACAGACACTGTTCTAACTTAAGTTTGGCACTGTCCGAACAAGTCAGATTGTTATTTTTCCAAGCTCTCTATGATACCACCTGTCGCCAGTTTAGTTGCTCTTTCCCCATTCTTCTGGAAATGAAAATGACCAAGCTCTTTCTTATATTTTTATTCCCAAACCATTTTATTAATAATATTTTGACTTGTTTCAAGAACAATCAGTAAATGTACTTTGGTTGATGTCTAACAAATGTAAAAATTATTGTTTTTCTCTTTACTTTTTTCTTGTTAATCCTCTAAAAATTTTTTTAGGGAAAACACTGAGGTACAACCCCAAAGCCTAGAAGAATTGGTCCACCCCTTCGGTCTGCTTGGAAAATATATGCTGTTTTGACAAGATAAATCTAGTGTCTGTATTAATATTCCCCATTGGGACCAAGAGAGAAAAATTTGGTGAATATTTAGCCCCTTATGAATTAGGTAAGGAGTCTACAGTAAAATAGATACTCTAAGCCCACTAGAGTAAAACGTGTGCTGAAATTAAAAAGTTGCTTGCAAGCTATTTTCAACATCATTATTTTATAGAGTTCCTGAAGCTTCAAAAATAGAGAAAAAGTGAGAGCTATAAGCTTTATGTGGCCTGTACAGATAGTCTTCGTCTTACAACCATTCATTTAGTGAACAAAGTTACAAAGACACTGAAAAAAGTGACTTATGGCCATTTTTCACACTTACAACCATTACAGCAATCCCATGGTCATGTGATCAAAAACTGGATGCTTGGCAACTGGTCCATATGATGGTCGCAGTGTCCTTGGGTCGTGCAATCTGCTTTTGTGATCTTCTAGTAAGCATAGTCAATTGAAAAGACAAATTCACTTAACAACCATGTTATTAACTTAACAGCTGCAAAGATTCACTTAACAACTGTGGCAAGAAAGGTTGTAAAATGGGGCAAAACTCACAACAACTGACTTGCTTAGCAACATAAATTATTGGGCTCATTTGTGGTTACAAGTCAAGGACTAGCTGTATGCTACCTTCCCTACCCTTCCTTATTTTAAATGCTTAGGAAATTCTTCCAAATAACAAAAAAAAAATCCATCTGTGAGTAATATCAAATTTTGTTTATAGTCTACCTATATTTTCAGCAATGAGTCAAGTAATCCAGATAACTAAATAACAGAATCAATTTTCAAACTATTTGGCCATAGGGGTTCCTATATCTGCCAAATATATATGTCAGTTTTGAAAAATATATCTTATTCCTTCATTAAATTGGCTCTAAGCATAATTCCAGCAATCTCTGTGACTGTAAAAATAATTTTAGCCTCTTTTTTTCCTCAGATCCCTCTTTTAAAGGATGCTAATGCTGTGATTTATGTGATTCTTGTGGTCTGATGGGATAATCTGATGGAATCAAAACACTCATAGTTTATTGGCAGAGATATTTTCATAATTCATTTCAGATTGGTTGACCTGAGATACAAACATTTAAATTTAAGCATTATTTTCTGCAGGCATCTGAGTTAATTATTAAGTAGCAATGTATCCAACGAATTAGTCAATATTTCAGATGTATTTACAATATGTTGTATAGTTTCTTTACTCTCTGACTGGGGCTCTTTGGGCATATGCTTGTATTTTTTTTTTTTTTTTTTTGAGTAATCATTTGCCTTTATTGCATGGTTTTTAAGATTCCTGAGCTACTATTTTAATTAAAAAAAAATTATGTAAAGTGAAATGTGTGATATGGCAAGCTGGGCCATTTAAGATCGTTGATTTGGTCTTGCTATGACTTGATTGCTAAAAACTTGTTTTCAAATCTGTCTACTTCAGCATAGAGAATGTGACAGGTTGGATCAGGAAGTCAATCCACTTGCAATAAAATCCAGTGATGCATTTTGCTCAGATTAGGAAATTGCTGGGATTCTTCAGTACTTTCATGTTTCTGAGCTCTAGAATACAGGTATAGCAACATCCTGGTTCTCAGAAAAAGAGAGTCAGGTTTTTACCTTATAGCCAGATAGAAGAAGCAACATGCACATCCAGCAGCAGCAGAAGGAGACACTAGATGGGATTTTAAAAAATTATATTGAACAGATCAAAACAGAGGGCACCCAGGATCTGAAGATTTGATCCCATTTCATTCCCAGTGGTTCAAATCCCTTGAAAATACCTTGCTAATATTTTTGAAGAACATATCTTCATGATGTTACCATTGTCTCGTCATCAGACCATTGTACTAAATTTGTATTTAGTAGCTGTTCTAAAGAAGTATTTTCTCCCTTCCTTCTTCCCCTAAAAGCTCCAAACAGACTTCCACTATGAATAGCCTACAATGTCTTATTGATGGCATTAGTGATAATTCAGTTATGGTCACTTTAGATTGTTGTATGTATAATCTCTACTATCTGGTCACTGGGAACTGTCCTGTTTGACCATTCTCTTAGGTTGCTAGAGAGACCAGACACTTGGTTGTCACGCATGTGCCAAGGATGCCTGATTAAGTAGTATGTGAGTATCTTAAATACATGGGTTTAGCATTAGCTCTGTTTTGAAACATATACTGATACTTAGCATGTCTTTTGAAAAATATTTAGATGTCTTTTTAAAAATAATTGTTGCTCTGGTCAATTCAACTGGGAAAGAAAAGCTTGATTCTGCCAGCTGTGTGTTGCTGGCTCTGTCACCAATGAGGGCAGTTCAATTTTACTACTGCTTCTCCAATAAGGAGTTTCATTCAACTCTATCTTTTACTCTGTTTTTTATTTCTTTTTGTCTGTACCAATGCCATTTGGTGTATTCCAGAGTGGTATCAGCTGCAGACAATCATTGCTAACACTGACTTTCATTTGAGCAGCTATGGATCTGGAATATATGAGAGCTGGGATGACACTAATGAGAAGTTTTGACTGACTGGAATCAAGGCCTAAGTGACAGACACAGAGAGTAAGGAATGTTATCTTAACAGAGATATGCAAGCTACATTGACAGTACAACAAGAAATAATACTAATTGTAAGTAAGAAAATAGAAAATATTCAGAAGAGATTCCCACAAACACTGTCGTAATTCATTGAAGTACAATATAATCAGACTTGTAATATTCTGTTATTATAGCCAATCTCAACAAAAAGTAATTTTGTATACTGTTGCTTTTTGATCTATTGTTCCATGCATCTTGCGCTTATTTGTCCTTTCCTTTGGGTTGTGTGATCATAAATGATTTAATTCCATTTTTAGAACCCTCTGCAAATTCCACATTCCAAATTATTTACATAATTATTTTTATAACTATTTTTTATCTTATTCAAAATATTTTATACTGTTCTTGATTCAGTTAAGAATTTCAAAATCATGAAGAATAAAGTATCACAATTTAATGACAATGATACAAAAACAAAAAATAAAATTTCTCTCTAGTTCAGCTCAATTCATGAGACTATGTTCTTTACTTGGAAACAGTGTAGAAGTAGTTTCCCATTGCCTTTTGGGGGAAAGAATTTCCAGCCTAGTCATCAGCCCCAGTATTCCTTTGTGGTTTCCCATTCAAGTACTAGTCTATCTGATCTTGCTTAGCGTTTTCAAAATCATCCACAGTTGATTAAAATTCCTTTATACTTAAAATTTACAAAATTGAATTATCACATGATTTATGTCCATAACAACTAGAAATGTAATATCCCAAAAAAAGCTATAGCCCAATCTGGATTGGTGCCTACACATATAGAGTAGGGACATCTATTTTTTCCCCAAACCCTTGATGTAAATGGTGTGCACATACATATAAAGATTTTTATTTAGAAAAAATGAGCTCCAAAGAGGGTTGTTGTTTTTTTTCAAATAACAAAAATGGCATTAAAAAATTAATCCATTGCATCTGTGTAAGTCCTATATAAAATATTAGGCTCCATCCATTATGAGGACAGTGGTCCTGATCTGGACTGGGCCATTGTTGTTACAATTAATTAAATTAAATTAAATTAAATTAAAATGGAAGGCAACCAAGTCCTCTCTCATCCTGATAAATAATATTTGACAGCAGAAAAATTGCAGAGTATCTTCTTAGTCATTCTTCATAAAAGCTCAATTTTTGGTACCACTGGCCATGCTATATAGCTGGTCCAGCATAATACTCTGGTTGTATGAAAATATAGTGCTAAAGTGGCTTCACTACAAGTTGAAAAACCAGTTTAGTTTTGAATCTTTCCCTTCTTTTGCTTCATGATATTATTTTGTTATTATTATATTTTATTTTATATTATATATTTTGTTATATTTTTACCTCAACTAAATCAGGCTATTTAGGCCTGATAAACGCCATCCTTCAGAACCATTTCATTTTGTAAATAAGAAAGAAAAAGAAGCTTTTTTCTTGCTGGAAAACACTTTTTTTCAGATTGTATTCAAAAACTGGAGAAATGAAAGCACTGATATAATAACTGAAGTCTGTTTTCGAACCTCATTCATCCAAGATCCAACTGGTCTTTCCTGAATTTATCCACTACAAGTGTCACTCCAGCTCTTTATCTAGCCCTCAGTATGTTTTAGGCTGTTAAGAGATAAGCCCCTTCACCCGTTTAGATAGTGGACCAACCCTCCCCCCAATTATCATTCCTTGTGTAGCTCTCCAACATTATTAGGTTGCTTGTGTTGACAAGAGCAAAGGTTCATGCTGTTAAAATGGAGGCCTGGAATGTTCACATCTTCTCCTGTCAATGAGGATTGTCTTCGCCTGTTCTTGTTTGTCTATCCAGGCCGCACACAGCGAGAGCAATAAACAACACTGAACCCCTAGTTTGAAGGCTTTGGCTTGAAGGGCAGAGCTAGGGCAGTTGCTCTTGTGGAAGAAGATAAATGCTTTTGACCAGTTTGGTAAAACTGCCTGTCCTATACTACCTCATTAGTTGGCTGAAGCCTGTAGCTAAACAACCTGTAGATATTATCTTTACATGTGGCTAAACAACATGTAGCTGTTGGACAATTTGGTTGATCCAGAATAAATGATGCTACAGCAACTGAATGAAGTCTCTTTTACAGATGTAGATTCAGGCTAGAGCAGCAATTTATTAATATCATCTGTTTATTTAAGAGTGATGCAAAGACCTTGTTCTATCCCAAATTTTGGGTATTATACTGTGCTTTTAAACAGCATGTCTAAATATTTCCCTCTCCCCCCCCCCAACTAACAAATTAGTATGGCTTTACTTGGTATAATTATTCAAGTTAATTGAATTAAGACTGCCCACAAACAATAAAGGCTGGGTCCTTTACATCCTCTTCCCTGAAGTTCAGCACAGGCTCCCCTCAGGGCTGTGTTCTTAGTCCCTACCTGTACTCGCTGTACACACATGACTG
>JAEANM010007042.1:0-18073 GCA_017656035.1 Myanophis thanlyinensis
CCACAGCCACTCGGTCTTGGTAGGGTTGAGCTGGAGCCTGTTCAAACCCATCCAATTCCGCACGGCCTCCAGGCAACCTCCCATCACCGCAACGGCCCAAATGTATGTTATCACAGATGTGTTTAAGAGCTTATTTGCATTTTGTTGCTCAAGGCAAATTGATTTTTCAATAAGCTCCTATCCTGCTTTGAGTGGCTAGAACCGTCTTTAATCTGCATTTTATGGAAGAGAATCTAATCTAGTTCTCTGATGACATTCCTATATATAATTTATGTGCTGCAATTTGCCCTCTACAATATTTTAGCATCATTAGCAACCAGCTCATCATTACTAAAGTGCAGAGTTAAAAATGCACCAAAACAAGAGAGGGAAAAGGAGGAACAATGGTATAATTCTCTTTGTAGCTCATCACTGAGGATCTGTCTTAATCACCACTCTTAAGGGTGGGAGGCGAGCAAAGAAAAATTGGTCTTTATCTGGCTCCAAAGGTCTATTTTGTGGTGCTATGTTATTAAGTTAACCATAGGAAACATCTTAAGAAATTGTTCCAGGATGTTGGTCATATTTACCTGATTTTATCTTCATAGGAACAACTGCAAGTTTCAATTCAAAATGTTATTAATTTTATTTAAAAAAACATGTAGGTTATGATTGCCCTAAATTTGTTAGTGGATTTTTTTTTCTACCTTAACGTTTAATTGCATCAATGACATTGCTGCCAAAAGCATTTAGCACCAAGTACTATATCACACCAGGCAGAATCAAAATTATAGTAATAGTTTAATTTCTCATGTCAATTTCATATTTTATCCCCTCAATGTTTATAAAAATATTGGAAAATATATCACACTCCCTATGAAGTTACTTTTTCTTTAGGGAACAAAAGTGGTGGTTCATCATAATCAAGAATAAATTGAAATGGCTTTTCAAAATGTTATCAAAATGGCTAACAAATCAATAGATTACACTTAATTTTCTGGTTTGTATGCAATGAAAAATGGAGCTGTGTTATGGAACTTTTGCTTCTTTTTATCAACAAGCACCTTGCCAACAGTTTGTCTGGCTGTTTCATCTTTCTTTGCCACTTTGCCGAAAATGTAATGAACTCTAATTGGCTAACAACTCTTAGTTGTTCTTAGTTCAACTGAGTAGAATAAGAAAATTGCAATTTGTACCCAAGGTCTCCTGACTATCAGAGAGAGAGCTATTAAGCAGTGACACAGCAGTGGGTTTATGGGTGCTCTATCAATGAAGGCTTTCAAGCAAAGGCTGGGAATTTGTTTCAGGAATCCTGTCTTGGGTAAGGAGTTGGCCTACATCCTTTTCAACTTTATGATACTATAAAAATATTTAGCTTGTAAAATAAATTCTAATACAAGTGTAATACTTAATCATTCTGAACATTCTTGCACTGATGGATTGCCAAAGTTCAGTTTCCTTTTTTCTATATCAATGGTATCACTATTGACATTAGAATTGTAACAACATTAAATTATAATGATGCTAATATTTTCATTGTTTTCCTTTGATTTATATAGTTCAGACAAGTTTATCAGCTAATTACTGAAGACTGGTCAGAGGTCTGGTTAGATATATCAAGACTTGAAAAATATGTGTTTGTAGTTCTAGAAATAATTTACCTCCTAATCTAGATATCTGCCTAATACATTCAAACAAGATTAGTCAAAAGAACAAATAGGATAGTCTGCGTATACTCAGCTAGAATATATTATAATTAAAAATGGTATGTTAATATATTGAGATCATCTACTTATGCCATCATTCTACGTTTTAAGAGGAATAAAAATGTTTATGCTAGAATTTATCTCGGAACTATTTCAAATTTAAAAACATACAGTAGTTACATGCCACATCAATAAAAAATAAGGGGCAGTTCATAAAAATGCTACAGATGAAAAGATATTTTAACTCAATTAAGAGACTCCATTTGTTGTAATGATTAAGTAGACTAGGAGGCTGGTCTTGCCTTAAGTGGAAAACCAGCTGTGTGACCTTAGGTCAATGTCTCTCAACCCAAGGAAGGTTATAATGATGAGAAAACTGTAGGGATTTTTCCTGGCAATCTTCAAGAATCAGACATGACTGAATGGAAGAAAAAAGCTAAAAGAAATATGTATAAAAATGGAAACAAGATAGGCAACCATGAACACCAGCAAAAAGGGATTAACAATAGAAAAGGCTTACAAAAAAAGGACTTTAAATTTGCAAGGGAAGATAAAACCAACCAAAAGATTTGGAGACTGTTTCAATAATAATACAGAGAAAAACCAGAAAAGTATAAGAGAACAAAATAGGAAAGGCTGCTTGGAAGAGATGGCAGGATGACATGGAGAAGGTTGATGAGTAATTGGCTTCAATCTTCTCTCCAAAAGGGAACTCCGTTAAAATACAGCTAAGCAGATGTGACACAAAAAGGAAATGGCAAATTAAAAAAAATTGCAAACAACATAAATCACTTATCATCCCCAAGACCAGATCAATCACATCCACAAATCTTGAGGGAGCTTGTGGGATGTCATCTCAAAGCCAAATATCTGTGTTCTTTTAGAAATAATGAAAGGTAAGTATAGTGCCAAGGAACTAGAGAAAGGCAAGTATTAGAACTATAGATGTAATGCTAGAAGAGATAACTAAGTAGTTAGTTTCTGAGTATTTACAAAACTGTACAGTACATTGCATCACAAGAGCCATGACGTATTCTTGATTTAACAAGAATATGTCATGTCAAAACAACCTGTTATTGATAGCTCAGGAATGCAGCGCAGCCATTCCAGGATCAGGCAGCTCTACTTATGGTCATTCATACCCTGGTCACCTTCCAGTTGGACTACTGCAATGTGCTCTATACGGGGAAGTACCTGGAAACCATCTGGTGAAACATGCAGCGGCACAAGTAGTTATGATATTTCTGATAGAGCACATATTACAATTCTGATACTGTTACTGGTTGATTTTGGGGTTCAGTTCAAGGTGCTGGTGTTGACCTTTAAAGACTGATAACGTACGGGTCCAGGTTGTTTGCTGGAATGCCTTTGCCCAATTTCATGTACCCGTCCCGTTGGATCTCACAGAATGGGTCTATTACAAGTTCTGATGTCTAGACAGCTTCATCTGGGGGATCTAGGCAGCAGGTCTTTTCTGCTGTGGCACCCATATTGTAGAATCTTCTTCCGTCAGATTTTAGATGGGCCTCATCACTCCCAATCTTCCAAAAGTCCCTAAAGACCAGGTTATGCCAGTTGTCTGGGGACCCGAGATTATGAGTGAACTTATGAGGTGGTTTTCTTATTATTAATATCCTTTAGTTGTTAATATCTTTTCTTGTTTCAGCTTTGCTTTTATTTCTTTTAATTCTTTTAAATAATTATTATATAATGGTTTTAACTGATGTTTGTCTTATTTATCTATCTGATTTTATTGAATTGTTGAAAACTGCTCAGAGTCACTTCCCATGAGGTCGCAGACATATAAATTTATTAATTATGGTATTAAATAAATTAACAAATACTCCCAGCCAGCCATGCTCAATAGAATGTTGTGTGCAACTCTGAGCATTCCAGTTTAGAAAAAGTATTGAGAAAATGAGCACTTCTAGATGATATCAACTGAAATCATAAGGGCCTTTAAAGAAAGAAAAAATAAAAAAGAATCAGTCTGAGGTGCTATGCAGATTTAGTACTAGAAGCCTTCAAGGCTATTTGGTAGCTATCATTTAGAGGACAGTATAACCTTATTCAATACTTTACAGATGAAAAATCAAGAAACAATGGATCTAAACTATAAGGAAACAGATTCCAATTGGATATTAATGGTAAAAGTATTAATGGTAAAATTTGTTCAACAATGGAAGAGACTGCTTCAAAAGATGGATTCTCCTTTGCTGGGAGTATTAAAGTGCGCTCCCATAGGGTTGGCCTCCTCGGGGTTCCATCGTTGGGACGGTGTCATCTGACAGCCCCGAGGGTACGGGCCTTCTCTATGGCAGCACCCTCCCTGTGGAATGAACTCCCTCCGGAGATTTGTACTATTACAGATCTCCGGTGCTTCCGACGTGCCCTGAAGACCCATTTATTTCAACGAGCCAGCCTGGCCTGATACCTAGGGGTTTTAATCCAAATCTAACTTTAATCTTAATTGAATTAATTTTAAACTAAATTATTTTAAATTGCTTATATTTTTAATCGTTTAATATTATTTTAACTGATTTTAATTGAAATTTAAATTTTATAATGATAATGCTTTTTAATAGACAGCCGTCATTTAATTATTTTAAATGGGTTTTTAAATTGTTATCTATGTATCTATGTTTTTACTGGCTGTGCACCGCCCCGAGTCCCTAGGGAGAGGGGGCGGTATATAAATCAAATAAACTTAAACTTAACTTAAACTTAAAGCAGAGACTGAACAGACATCTGTTGAGAATATTGTATAAATCGATTCTTATATTGGGCAGATGGTTGAACTAAATTAAAATCAGGGGAGTCAACTTGGCGGCCTGCGGGCCATATGTGTCACATTCAGGCCACACCCATCCCAGTTCCGGAAAGGAAAAAAAGTTGCAATATGTCACGACGTGGTGAGTTTGACACCTGTGGACTAGATGATCTCCATCTATAACAGCCCTTACATTCTGTTTTAAACCCTGACTCAACCTTTCATTTAGCAGAGTCTTCTAGTATAGAGAGCCTTATATAATTAATAACTCTAACCAATTTTTCTAGCGGTTATTTTTGCTGCATCAGGATGAGATCTATTTTTCCAGCCTTTTCCTACTGACACGCAGACAGCCAAAAGCACCAGCCAAAGGAAATGCACTCCTATATTCTCCAAACGTTCCTAATTAGCAGATAGCCAAAACATACACTTCCCAATCAAAGGAGCAAAATAGTCCAGGACATTTTTTTAAAAAGTGTGCAAACCTGATCAGGAAATATAGGAATTGGGTAACTGGGTCAAGCATTTATTTAAAAAATAGCACTCTACACAACTTCATCAAGTTGTTTTTCCTGATGCTTGGTGACATGTTGAAAGGAGACAGAAGAAAGCCAAAGAAGAAATACAAAGGGTTTGAGTTTTCAGCAAATAAAAATTGTTTGAATTTTGTGGGGAACAACATACCTGCAGGAGGACATTTTGTGATATTATTTGCAATGTGAACTTCCAATGGGGCCTTGTGTTGGACTGATGCTCTCTAAATGTGTGGAGAAACACCATAGGTCAGAATGCTGGCTAGAAGGCAAGCACTCTGGTGAGTGCAATGAAAGACAATAAAATGAGGCCTCCAGGAACAAGAAACTCAGTAGTGGATGACAAGATTCACCATTAGTCAGCCATGGAAGGTCTGATGGATAAACAGAACATGCTGGATAAGCAGAACGAAGAGAAGACTGCTGCTTGTGGAGTGCAATTTCTGAGCAAACAGGGATTCTTTCATTATTGTCTTTATAAAAAAAGCTCTGGGAAGTTAGATTAACTGTAAATTTCTATACATCATCATTAAACTGAATAGTTAAGGTTAGGGTTAAGATGAATGTGAATTAAGGAATTAGTGAGCATTAAGAATAGTATTAACTTTAAGACCATTCAGACAATTTTGTGGCTAAGCAGGATGAGAATCCAGGTTCCTTTTGGCCAATGCATTTCACTGTTTCTTGCTGCCATTTCTCAATCTTTTTCAAAGAATCAGCCTTTTTTAAAATTAAAGTTACACTTCCAATCATATCTTGTGACAAAATGCATAGTGCTAAATGGATTACATTTTCATGAAACAATGATAGCATTGCTAAGAAATGATTCACGTATCTGTAATAGCTATATAGCAAACCTGCTGAATCTGCTGTTGAAATCAGTTACATTTTCCTTTAATTTGTCATAAATTGCTAGAGTCAAGGACATTTAGTAATAAAGAAATGTATATTAATAATGATAAAGCTACACCAGTGTAAGAGGGAGTCACATAAACTCATATTCAGAGTGCATAGTTCAATTCTAGACCTAAATGATTAAAGTCTAGAATTTGAGACTTAAATTTTTCAAGTCTATAAAAAGAAGATTTCATGTATTACTAGATAGTCTAAGAATGTATATGAAAACAGGTTTCAACTATGCAGGAAAGTTGTGTAAACAAGCCAATCTGGACCCTGCCATTTATCTATAAAACAGAGAGAATGGGATTATTTGAAATGCAAGGACCATATATGAACTTTCTCCCTGTTACAGTTTTTAAATTCCAAGCTATTTTTTTTCTCCTTCATGAGATTTACATAAGCATAATGGAGGCATCAAAAAGACTGGAAAATTATATTTTCAATGGAAAAAAGTAGGAAAGGGAACAAGGATTTAACTTCCTCTCTGAGCTGCCCATCGTATCTACTGTGACCCTGTGCTTACAATTGTCCATAGGACTGAATCTATTAGCTTGATCCAGCTTTAAAAAAATCCTCTGTGGCTGGGATTTATAGATTAATGCTAACTGGATTGTGGCCTAAGCAGGTAAAAGACTAGTTAAGGGCAAAAAAAACCTCTTGTTTTTTCAGACATCGTCTCATCAAAGAAAATATTTATCTCTAGGAATTTTTCTCTAAGAGCCAAACCAGATGTTTTACCCAGATAAACAAAAGTCTTCCAACTTTTTTTATGAAAAGCAACCACAGGTCCCTGCAAGTATAAGTAAAGGGGCAATAACTGCTTAACCCCGCTCCTTCTGTCTGTTCTTCTGTTAAAAATGCACATCCATTCACTTTCCTATCCCTAGAAAAAAGTACTTGTACTCATGATTTCCTTATGCAAACAGAAAAATGACTCATATGTAGTTAAATACATGAAAAGGGTTAAGCAGCTATTTGGCTGCCAATCCTCAAGCTTATCCTCCAAGGTTGTTTTGGTCTTTAAAAACTTGATACGTGTGATCATTATGATGACTTTTGAGCCATACAAAATATAACATAATACTGAACTAGGGGTGTAATTTTATACATATTTTCCAAGAGGTAAGACCTAGAGAACACATCTGGACTTCTCAGTAGATGTTTGTTTATTTATTTAGCTTATTCTTCCATTAAAAGTAATCCTGAAATAGCCTACAGCGTTACAAAATAAATCAACCTAAGAAGATCCACAGTAAAACCCTATAACACACGCTGGTTATTTATAAACTCATCCTAGGTTAAAAAAAAACCTGAATTGGACTAAAAGTAACACTTATAGGTAGGTACATATTATAAGGTATATATAAATTATATAGTAGTAATACACTCTTATTTATTTATCTGGATTTATTTATACCATTCACTTCCACTATGGCTATTCCATAAGTTCAAAACATGTATTAAAAACAGAAGTAAAAGTTACATCTGCCTGGACTAATATGTTCCCCAACATGCAAAAAAAGTTAACAGAAGCCCCTATAACATAGTTTATATTGTACCTGTGTAAAATGAGAAGAATCTATTCTATCGATTTCAAAATGACCAATTCAAAAAAAAATATTTCCCTTCATCCTCTGTTGGATCAAAAGCCAGACATTTGCCTAGCATATATACAAGTTTAAAGATTGGTCCAACTCTGATGCTTCTATTGTCAGTTAACAAAACCTGATCCTCTCTTTCCACATTGGGATGCTTCCTTAACTGACCTTTCACTATTATATCTTGTTGTCTTCTTTCCTTGGAACAGACTTTTTATTTCCATACAGATGTCCTCCATCTGTCTCTTCCTTCCATGACCCAAGCCAGGCCCATTCAGCATTCCTGAGCCATTCTGCATCCCTAACTATCTACTCTCCCCCACACACCCCAATCTTTCTGGAAGGTCAGGGACACAACTATTATCTACACCTTGGAAACCAGAAGTGTAAATTCTCCTGGGCATCGCAAAGGAGTCCTTTTGTTATCATTTAAATATGCAAGATAATATTTATCTTAACTCCCCCTAGGAAACAGGGTTTCACGCCTAGGCCAAATCTTCCCCCTCCTTTCTTCAGTCAAAAAGAAAGGCGCTAAATTAAGTTTTATAAATACATTAGCACAGTAACAGCATTTTAAGCTATTCCAAAAGAAAAAAAAGCGACAGAGAGAAGACACAAATCTAACTCAGCGCCAGGCATTGCGCAGGGTGGGGGTGGGGGTGGGGGGTGTCAGATTTTGGAGAAGAAGAAGAACAGGCCATTTGCTTTGGCTATCCTACGTCCTCTCCAGATGCGTTGGGCTGCAATATTTCCCACCACAATTATTTATGGACGTGGCAGTCCCACCCATTTCGAGAGGGCGACGAAGGCGCGAGGAATTCGCAGGGGAAAGTGGAGAGATGCGCTCCCTCCCTCGCCCCGCCGCTTTCCCTAACGAAGCTCTCACCCTGACCGCAGGCGCCCCTCTGGATGGCGATGACGGGCGGCTGATGCTGGCTTTCGGAGCGCCGGCTAGCGATCCGCAGCTGGCACTGGTTGCCGTAGCTCTTTCCATCGCTGCCACACACCGGCTCGGTCCCGGCACACACGCAGTAGCCGGCTTTGGCTCGTCTGCGCACCGTGGCCGAAGCCGCCACTCCGGGTCCCCCGGGAGACAGCACACATAACAGCCCTTCGCCACACAACGGCTCCCCGAACGGCGACCCTCCGCAAGACTCGCCCTCTTGCGCGGCGCACACAGGGCAGCAGCCGCAGGAGTCGAGCGTCTGCCCGCTTCCCGCGCACTCGGCGGGCACCTCCGGGCATCGCGCCCGGTCGCAGCGGTCAGGGCAAGCCCGTTCTTCGTAACGTCGGCCGAAAGCTTGAGCCGAGCCGCCCGGGAGCAGGAGCAAGAAGAGGCCCGGCCACAGGAGCGCTTTCATTGCTTCCTCACAAGAAGGCGCGGAAAAATGCAACGAGCGAAACACGCGCAAAGGACCGGGATGGCGCGGTCGAAGTTGAGGAGGGAAGCAGGGTCCCGGCGCGCGGGGAGAGCCGGGAGTTAGAAACCCTGCCTGGCAAAAGCGCGGAGAGCAACTGAGGAGGGAAGCGCTGCTTTAAAAGGAGCCGGAGAGCTTGGATGCGCGCGTGGAAAACGCCGCTGGCTTGAGGAGCAGTCTGGGAGGAGACTTGGCGCTCTTCTGCAAGGCCGGAGAAGGGAAGGAAATCTGCTGCCGCGCCTAAGTGGGAGTGCAAACTGCAGCAAGCTCACGGAACTTCTGCCCTCCCCCCTTCAGAGTTTTTTTTAAGTATTTTTAATTAATATTGAAAGGCCTGGCTTTGTCATTTACATTAGAACATACTTACCATAAGAAATTAACCCCCCCCCCTCGTATTTTGTGTAATAGTTTAGAGCTAGCAGAGCAGGTGGTATTATGGGCGTTCCCTTAACTCTGGTTTTCTATAAGTATAATCCTATCAGCCAACCTAAAGTTCCAAACTTAGCTCAGATCCATCCTGCTTCCTGTTGAATGTACCATGTTTTTTAAAACCCACCCTAAACATTTTAAAAATCCTGGCCCAAGGGTACAGTGCTTCCAAAGTTTTCTTCCAATGCTTTTTGTTCTTGGACTTTTCATTAAATCTTGCCACCAGATATTATTCACCTGGGTCTTGGCTGAACTTCAAGAATATTTCCTCAAGAAGGTTTAACACCTGCACTTGTGGCACATACAGATGTATAACTGATCTTAAGCCCTGTGCAAATTGGACCAAAAATACAATTTAAAAAAAAAACGACATACTCATGGTTGGCCTTCTGGCGAAGGAATTGAACTGTTTTAACTGTATTTGCTAGATGCAACGATATCTAGGATGCAACAATACCTAGGATGCCAATAAGCACAGCCCCAAAGAATGTGACCTTTCCCCACATTCTCCTACAAAATTTGCTCAGCATCTGGAAGCTCTCCTTTTAATTGATTCTATGGCCTATCCACTTTATATTTCAGTTTGCAAACACTCATATGAACAATTGTTATAAGGCAACGCAAGCATATTCCTATTAGTTTATAAAAATGTTATTTTTCCAGGATATTTATGTTGGTTGACTAACATGACCTGTGCTTGTCAGAAAAGAGCTTGTCATAATTTGAGATGCACACTTCCAATGGGATCAGTATATTCTGCCTAAACACAGATTTCTGGGAAAGTTTCAAATTTCTGGGACACAGAAAAGCATTCTCTTTGTTCTCAGAATACCTCCCTATGCTGCTGCTAATACATTTCCAAGTATCACACACACACAGAAAAAAGATTGCTGGAATAAAATCAGCCTGCTACTTAGCTAAGGAAAAGTTAGGACACTTGCTGACATTCAATATTGCCTTTTCAAATGCTAAGAGAAGATACAGTGTTGTAAATAGGTTTCCCACTTAGAAAAATAAGTTAGAATCCTTAGAATGCAACCGAGATTCCTCTTTATATCAAACAAGGTAATGCTATATTTTTCCTATTTGCTTATGAATAGGAAATATTATGGAAAATATAGGAAATAGAGGGAGGCAAGCAAAGGACATCCCAGAAATCTCAGCTTCGATTCTTTTTACTGCCCTGTAAAGCCATTGATTACCCTTTAAAGATGGCAGCTGCCTGTTACTTGCTTTTAACTATTTTTGTTTACAATTCATATTGTTTGTAAACTTTTGGGGAGTACTTTTAGGCTACAAGGCATGATATCAAAAATAAATACATAAGGGAATCAAATGTCACTTTTTGTCAGTTTGTCTTAGAATGGGATGTGAATGTATGACTACTTTGATGCTATCGCAAGAAAAAAAAGCTGCTTTGTGCATAGCTTCAGTATTAAGGCAGGAGTGAGGTAGCTATAACCTGCCAAGTATTATTGAATCAATTCCTGGTAGTAGGACATTTGGCCACAATAATCAGAACTTTCAGAAGTTCTAGTTCAGTTACCAGATGTTCCCTCTTCTCTCATTATTAAAAACAGGACTCCTTCCAACAGTATATTAAAATGCATCTGGAATCCCCAACAGGGTTTTAAGCTAGCTAGAAAGACCAGCTTTACTTACTGTAGTTGGAAGCTTCCTTCCAGATAATTTTTCTGTACAGTGATACAGCTTAAAAGGGTTCTCTCTCTATTTTCTAATTTTGGTTGTTATACTATTTCAAAATTTTATTTATCCAATTTAGATACAGCTTATTTTACTTGAAGAGTCTGCTATTTAACCTTTTTGAATTTACATCTGGGCATTTAAATACCGTATGTATCATGGAAGGTAGTCAATGTTTCTTGGGTAAGCTATGGTTTCTGAAGCCTCATTCTTCAGTATCATTTAAGGCTAACTTGTCATGTATAAGGACTGCACATATGAGCACACGGGTACAAATTGGCATATTTAATAACATACTCTGAACAGCAGATCATACCAAAATGTCTTCAGCATTAGTTTTTTACAACCTAGTTTTAACCACTGAGGAATATTATCTCTTTAAAATGTTTCTCATAATAAGATTAGTTGTACTAATGAAGCTACATTTTTTAATGTTTGCTTTTTATCAATTAAAAATATCACTTTTAAGCTTTTTGGTGAATCTGAAGCGCAGAACAAAGTTTGCAAAAATAGTTTCATTCTCTGAACAACTTGTATTTTGAAGTACACTAAATGTAGTAGTCTGATAAGATTATTATAGTTTATTATTTCTTCTTTTGGCTGCTCCCGTTAGGAGTTGCCACAGCGACTCATCTGTTTCCACCTAACTCTATCCTCGGCATCCTCTACTCTTGCCCCAATTAACTTCATGTCCTCATTATAGTTCATTATTTACGTCAATTTATTAACAAGTGTGACATTTACAGAAAACACCATAGGTTCCAAATAAGTTAACAATTTTTTTCAATTTTATATAAAAAAGTACTGATAAATTAAAAGTCCTGACAATTTGCCAACCACAAGCATTTTCCACACTACTGAATTACCTAAGCAGTTTGATTTTAAAGGAATCCATAAGATTGCTGCTGTGATTACAATTCACTATTGAAAACTGGTAATATAAAATAAAAAAATAAAATGAACATGCAATGTGGAAATTGTACCAGAACCAATAAACCTAACACAACATCAAAGTATGGCAATACAACAAACAATCCAACTCAGTTTCTTCCACAAAATACCTATTGTGAAAAATAAGGTCTTTCATACATTTGCTCAATCTGTTACAAGTTAAAATGTATTCTCCCGAATTAGACTGAATAGAAAATATACCTTAATTCAAATGTAACTGAGAAGGCAAATAAAATGTAATTTACAAACACTGCTTGTAAACTTTAGCTTATAATTGAGAAATATAAAGGTACTGCTGTATTTGAGAAATCTAAAATAACATCACAGAAATTTGGCATTCTACTATTTTTTTAGGCCTTGACCATTTTTATTTTTTTTAATATCTACAGATTTGATCCACATAACTTTCTATAAATGTAGTTAGTATATTTAACAATAGAATAGATGTATTCTTGAAAGGCAAATTCTTTAGCAAATTTCCACAATCACAATAGCTGGACTCAGTGATCCAAACTGTTTATTATTTGATGACAAACAGAATTGTAGCTAAGTGGGAACAACAGTGAAAATTCCCTACGAGACAAACTTAATGAAAAATCTGGAAAGTGACTGATTCACTTTCTGTCAGTGATATAAAATACTTATGCCTTTTGAATTTATGTGCAAAAACAAAATAGGGTGGCAAAATAATTCACTTTTGCAAGTGCCAAATGATTCTTCTTGCAAATATAAAAGCTTCATAGATAAAGCCCGAGATCAAGATTTTGTAGGGAAGTTATATCTGGGGAAAGTAATTTGGCAGCTAGAGACCATTTAGTTAAAGGCAGTTAAAAGGATCACAAATCAAAGCATTAGTACGGGCAAATGAACTGCAAATAAAATGTTTTCAAGAGACAGGTAAACCCAGTTCATGACTGTAGAAGAATTGGGTGTACAAAATAGGATATACATGGAAATCAACACATAATTAGACTTCTAGTATTACTCTATACACCCTCTATACATATGGCACACAGAAAGCAGGTATGGGCCAGTCGCTCTCTGTCTCAGCCCAACCCACTTAGCAGAGTTGTAATTGTTGGGGGAAAGAGGAAGAGGCAGGAGTATTAGGTATGTTCACCACTTTGAGTTACTTAAAAAAGTAATAAAAGCGGCATAGAAGTCTAATGAAATAAAAGCAGGAATGTGCTGGTCACTGCTTAACTTAATGGTTATTACTTCTCTTCCCTGTTCCAAGTAATGTCACTATACCCACCCAAAAAATAATCCAGACTGTTGTTTTACACAGACATTTTGGCAGCTTCAGTTCCAAACTGGAGTCTTAACTCACAAACATGCAATTACAAATTGCTTCATTACTCTGAACTACCCCTTTGGGAAAAATCCCCCCCCCACACACACACATTTAAGAACCACTGATCTAACTGAAGTTAGCAAGCAAGCAACAAGTATTTTTATAATTAGACTATCTTTTAAAGCTGTGACAATATGTACAATCTACTCAGCTGAGTAAAAAAATCTATATTTCTTCCTGAAATAGAGAGGGTTGTAGAATCATTCCCTTTCTATCTTTTTAGAAGATAGTAGAGGAAATTTGAAAGGAACAGCACACTATCATTAAGTGTTGTATCTTATGATTCTTGATGAATGTATCTTTTTATGTACACTGAGAGCCTATGCACCAAAGACAAATTCCTTGTGTGTCCAATCACACTTGGCCAATAAAAGAATCTATCTAATCTAGCTATCTATTAAGAGAACATCCCCTTTCAACTAATTTGAAAATTTTGGTTTTTGCTCCACTAAGACATAAATCAAAAGAACTCCTACTTTATTGGAATAGTGGAGGATTTTTTTGCTTAAATATCTCCATTCATTCTTTAGGATTTCTCAAGCATAACTACACAAAATATTAAACAATGGAAACTATGAATTCCATAAAGAAGCAGCATGTGAAACTTTGGGCCTTTTGTTGATTAAACAGATTTTTTTTCACTACCTATCTATTAAATAGTGCATTTTCTTTTTGATCAATTATCCAGCATCAGCTTCTTAAGCCTATTATTTATTGTCACCAGAACTGAACAAATATCCAGTTTGAAAATCATTATGCACAGCTCATATACCGGTAAATTGCACAAGCATTTCATCTTATACACATGCTGAACCATATCACACAATTCTCAAAACCAGAAAAATAAATCTATCTAACCCCCAAACTTTTAACGTATCACAAAGAAAGAACCCACAGGCACTTTTAATAAATACAGTGCACAGAAATTACAGGCCACAATTGCATGATGGAATAATTCAGTACCAATTAATAGCATGAAGCAGAGTTTGTTCAGTCTTTTACTGACCAAAATATAAAATGGGAACCAGTTACAACTCACTGAAGGGGAGTGGGGGAGGGAGATCACACTAGAGAAAACAAAATTTGGAACAATAGTTTTAAATAATTACTGCAAAGCCCATTATAAAACATTTTCATTAAACTTTTAAAAGATTTAATAGTTTATGTTCCCTAGTTTTTAAAAAATCTAAATAATTATTTTGGTGGTCCATCAATATCCAAATGTGCAAAAGTTACAATTTACCTTTAGGAGTGCATCAAAAATAGGCTTAATATTCAAAATAGTTGTATTATGGTAATGTAAATTTCACAGCACCAGTTTTCTGCAATTCTAAAGGATTTGGATTCTATGGAAGGGCAGTGATTTACAAAGCATTTATCAGGCGCTCCAATTAAATCAGCACATTTAGATTACCTTAAATAATCTGTGGGCCTTTCTTATAAGCTTTCTTTTCTCATAGAGATTCTCACTTATTGTACTTTAACAAATATTATATTTGTTATGAACAGTTTTTGTGCCTTGAATACATAGATTGCTCAAATCTAAGCATTCATTGTAAGGAAAACATACCTCATTTCAGATACTGCAGCATGGTGTTTTTCTTAATATTCTTGAAAAAATCTCTTTGCATAGGAAAAGTGCATTACATTACCTCTATTGTTACACTCTGCAGTCCTGACAATCAAAGGACTCTGTATACATAGATGCCCAAAAAAACTATGCCAGTATTTTTTAAAAATAAGCCGATTTGGTTGACAATAGCCTGAATTACAAGATCATTAAGTTGTAAATTGTCTTTAAAAAAATAGCATTAAAGTTGGTTTGTTTGTTTTTTTCAGTTTTGCCAAACTGATGATGAAGAGCAGCTGGTACCTTGCTTAAATAAGTTTTAGATCAAGTATCATATTTCGGCCCCTTCCTATCAAAAAGATTTGTCATCAGGGTACAGAAAAAGCAAAAAGTCTGCTCTGATACACAGTGCAAGGTAGCATATAACTATTAAAACATACAAATTTTGAATGTATGCATACACAAAGGTCAACATAAGCAACGTTCTATGTTTTGTTCATTCTATCTTTGGCTAAAAGTCTGAGAAAGGAAATTCAAGGACCAAAACAATTCTTAATTTTCCAGACTCTTCCCCATCATTACACATCACTAACTGGAAGGCTTGCATCATCCAGATCCACTGGATCAGGATCCTGTTCCTGAGTGCCATTTTTATTTTGAGGTTCCAATAGGGCCTGCAGAGTCACTTTGGAAGTTGAGTTTCTTGAAGGGACAGCCTGGATCTTGAAGCTCCCTGGTTTGGCCGTGGTAAAAGATTCATGAAATCTTCGCTTCTCCAAGACAGGGGGTTTGCTGTTAAGGGTTTGGACCAAAGTGGGGCGGTGAGTGGTTGTGGAATGTGAGGTGGCTGCTGCTGTTTTTGCAGGACAGCTGGATTCTGAACAGCTGGAATGCTCCTGTAAAGGAGAAGTAATTATCTGATTAAGTTGGTCATTTATTCCATATTAATTACGCAATTCATATCTACATCACTGAAATAATGAAAAAGGAAATACAAAGCAAGGCATAAGAGCACAAAGCAGAAGCTTCTCTGATGCAGCACAATGTTAAGACTGGGAGCATACGGCGTTGTGTAAATAGCAAGCTGAAACAGCCAAGACAAATCCCTAAATCTAGCATGATATCTTTTAATTCTGACAGTGCAATCGCACTGAGTTATTATGCCCAATGCTATCAATTTCCCAAAGAACAGATTTCCCCCTTACTTGACATGTGCCCATTATGATCATACCACCAGCAGCATTTTGAAGAAATTGTTGATTTTCAGAATTTGCAAATAGGATTAAATACTTTTTGAAATCTAATCCTAAAAGAATTTCAAGAAACTAGTCCCATAAATTCATGCAAGTGTATTCACTTGTAAAAAAGAAGTAATTAAATTCTTAAAATTGTATGTGTATTAAACTTCCACTGTTAAGGCACTTTATCTTTTTGTTCATCTGTGCTTGATTCCTTCATTATTTGTTCTATTAAACCATAGTAATATCTGATTTTGCTGGTCAATATTTCCAGAAAGTAATATAATTTATTGTGTAATTTAGATTTTTCTATATTGTACTCTACAATGGTAGCTGTTGCTTTGATAGTGAACTATTTATTATATTCAGTATTTTTCATACTTATTAAATACGATCAATACCATTATTGAGTTCTGCATTTTAATACTATGCTTAATAAAAACTGCAGGAGATAATTCTACAATAAGCAAGCAGCATCAAAGAATATTGTCTAGATTTTGCTAGGCTGCAAATACTGCCAATTACTTTGGAAACTGAGGAAAATTTCAGAATTTTTTTTTGAAGAGTATTGTATTCATCAATTTAAATCAAAGAGCAAGGTATGCTGAAAATTGGTAACAACTATTGGAGCAGTTGGGAATTTCATCTAAAATTACATCAGAATATGAAGCTTCTTAATGAAAGATCATAAGACCATAGCAGTCTACCTGTCTGTTCCAGAAATGTTATCCATTTCCTGCCAAATTTTGGAATTAGTGTTCCAATGTGCTACATCTATTTCTCAATCAACCTAAAGTGACGTTTCTGACAATCTGAAAAGTTTAACTGTTGCATTATACTAACAATTACAATAACAATCCAGAATGTGCTTCTGCTTTAAGCTATATTGTGCCTCATCACATGTTAGTACTTCAAAGAACAAAATATCTCTTATTTTGAATGGTAGGCTTGATATAAAATTTTCCATTTCTATTGCACAAATCATTAGCTGGAGAATGTGGCTGCTTAGCTAGATTCAGAATTAGCTTGGTCAACAAACTCTTATAATGACGAGCAGATTATACAGATAGTAAAATAAATCATGAACAGGTCTACAACCATTTATAGGAATCATCTAAATGAAGAAGAAATTTGTTTGAATTTTGTTTCAAAAGTTATCAGAAATAAATGTTTAACACAAAATGATTGTGTAAAATAATTTCCAAACACAAACTTCTTTCCTAAAGTGAATACTTTATAAACATTTCTGTAACGTTTTTAAATTGAACCCAAGCAAGATTTATGCTGGAGCAGCATTTCAAATATTTTAATTTGTAGTTTTGTGATGAGATACAAATTTTGTGATAAGAATGTAAAAGACTTATATTCATTATTTTGATTAACCATAGGTTTGTTAATCAAACTAATGCAAGCTGTAACAACCCCTGCATCTTGACTAATGATCCCATGCATATATAATATAAAAACCATGCAGGTTGGTCAATTATGTTTTTTAGTGCGCATACTTATGTGCACACATTTAACTATTAGCTTCCAAGAGGCTTTTACTTAGCTGTGTTTTAAAATGATTAAATTCAAATATGAACTCTCATGCAAATTAGGCCAAACATAGTTTCTGTCTCCATGTATTTGCTACTAGAGCTTTTCTTCTCAAGGAAAGGAACAGAGACTTCAGCAAGTGAATGTTTGCCATTCTGAAAAATAGATTTTGTTTAGAAAGACCAAATTTAATAGCCAATGGAAAATTTTCAGAAGTTAGTAATTTCATGGTGATAATGATCAACAGAAGAAACCACAAGATTAAGTCCATCATTTTATATAGTGTTAATGAATGTTTTGGATTTCAGCCCTCTGATGAAATGGCAGGTTTACATGAGAGCCCACATACGTGCTGCATTCACCAGTTCTTGATGTATACCTCTG
>JAEANM010007043.1:0-18072 GCA_017656035.1 Myanophis thanlyinensis
ACTGATTATGATTTATGGTACACTGGGGCCCTGATTAATTTTGTGATTTCTTATTTGTTATATTTGTTTTAAATGTCGCAATGGTTTTGCGGCTCCCAGGTTTTTTTTTCCTTCAGAAGTGGGTCCAAGTGGCTCTTTATGTCTTAAAGGTTGCAGACCCCTGATATAGTGGTTAACATATTACAATCACAGAAATAAAAAGTTAAGTCCATTGTTAATCATGGAAACTCAGAACATTGCTTTAATTCAGTTCAACCTAGTTGTGGAGCAAAGTGTTATGCATACTGAGTTGAACCATGAAGGAGAGGTAAGACATTATTTATTATTTATTTATTTTTATCTGGTCCTTATTACTTTATTAGTAATTCAAGGCAGTAAACATACATAATAAAACTTATGATCACAATTGGGGCTAGTATTTTAGTTGTGGCTATTAAGAAATCATCACATGACTAGACCTGATTTCCAACCATTTTTACTATAGGTGTTAAGCAAATCACTGCAATCATTAAGTGAATCCTATTGATTGTGCAACAGTTGTAACTTGGATAAGTTGTAAGATATTTTTTCTGACACCACCTTAACTTTGAACCATCATTAAATAAACGGTCGTAAGTTGAGGATTATTCTTTCTTTGTCCTATTTTCCCCACAACAGCTCACCTTGGGAGATGAATTGGACTGAGAGATAATAGTTATCTAACTGGTTTTCATGCTTAAGGTAAGAGTAGAACTTACAGTCTCCTGATTTCTAAATGAGTATTTCTACCAAGTTAAAACTTATACCACTATGCATTTACTAGTTATGAAAAGTATTGTGTTCTGAGTTAGCCAACTGTTTAGCTAATTAAATACATAAATCTGAAGTACAGTATGAGTTTTTTAGTAGCTAGGAGTAATCATATCTCTAATTTGGCAAACCTTAAATACTTTCTGTAATTTACAAACCTTTGTTTTGAAGAACAGATCTCTGAAATCAGTGCTAAATATATAAATAAAATCTAAATATATAAATAAATCCTTAAGCATGTTTTGTCTATTTTAGAAATCAAGCTAAACAAACTGTTAAACACAGTAAATTCCTTCGTAAATAGTAAACAGAACTTTCAGTTGTATTTTCAGGAGGAAAAAAAATGACATGCATCTACTGCTTCCCCTGTAATTTTATCCTGAAAAGAGTTACTGAGATTACAAGGGAAAAAATGTAGGTTTATTTACAGAAACCAATGATTTCATAAGATTGTACAGTACATTGGTATATTCATTTCAACAGAATAAGAAACATCTTGGCTGCTATCATCATACACAGTAAGATATTACTGACAGCCATTTAGGAAGAAGGCACATCATCTTCTTAGGTGAACTGATCACTACAGACATTAGAAAAAAACCCTTGGCTTTGTAACACAGGGACAGGATTTAGGAGAAATCTCAACCCCTGGAAAGGAATGCAATAGGAACAATGGGCATTTTTCCACAAATTCTCCTCTCACTAATATATTTAACTAGTTATCTGCATATTCAATTGTATGAACATTAATTAAAAAGTCAAGTTTAGTGTCTCTTCAGAATATTGTGGTTTCTAAATACAGGGAAAGATATGCCAGTTGAAGAGGAAATTAGATCAGTCATATAGCTTTGCAAATAAATGATTTTTTTTCTTTCTAAATAAATATTTCTGAATTTGAATCTAGATAAACATATATATCACTTACATTAGGCTGACCATATTTGATAAACAAAAAAAGAGGATGGGGGGGCGTTGGGGGGGGCGTCGGCCGGGGGGGCGTCGTCGGCATCATTGGGGCGGGGCGTCGGGGGGGGCGGGGCGGCGGCGGGGGCATTTCGTCGGCGGCAACGGGGGCATCTCGGTGGCGGCAACGGGGGCATTGGCGGCGGCAACGGGGGCATCGGCGGCGGCAACGGGGGCATCGGTGGCGGCAATGGGGGCATTTCGGCGGCGGCAAGGGGGGGGCGGTGGGGGGTGCGGGGGCTTCCCTTCGCCGGCAATCAACCGCAAATAGGCTGAGAAGCAAGAAGCTTGTTCCGGGACTTCTTGCTGGAGCTTCTCGCTTTTCTCCATTTGCCCGGACATGACGTCGCCACTTTTACGTCCAGTCCGGGGTGTCCGGGTAAATTTATAAAATTTATAAAACCCACCCAGACGCCCCGGACAGGACGTAAAAAGAGGACATGTCTGGGCAAAAGAGGACGGTTGGTCACCCTACACTACTGTGTCTCAGTAACGGTGCTCATACTAACCAAGTACAATGGCCACTTGTACTTTATTTTTATAGTTTTTAGATTGTTATGGCTATATAAACAAATAAACAAATGAAATAGGTTGCTGTCACAGAACTAAGTGAAACTTTATATCATTCCCATGGTCGTAAGATCACCATTTCAATCTTCATTGCAAGTCTCAAACAAAATCAGTGGGGAAGCTGGAAGAAGATTGGAAATGACAATCTGTAGACACTGCCACTATGAGGGTTTCACCTAGTGACAGAACTGGGACTGTTGGAATTGTCATTATAAGTCAGTGCAGACATGTGATATGCACTGATGATTTATGATTATGATTATGATTATGATTTGTGATTTTATTTATTTATTTATTTAAATTTATATACCGCCCCCTCTCCCTAGGTGACAAGAGTCCCAAATCTACTTACCATTGGTAAGCAAGGTCTAGCTATATGATATACTTTATTACTAATTAACATCCTCAAATGGTTTTCGGGAAATGGAAAAGTTCTGTTGGAGAAACCCTTTAGCCCTTTTTGTTCATTCTTTTTATGATGCAATTACAGTCACCTTCAGTTTCACCTTGAAGAATTAAGAATGTCAGGAGTGCTAATTTGTGTGGACAAAGTGCAAGACATGTGAACTGTGGTGTCACATGTATGCACATGCATGCACATTTCTGCCTTTTCAAGCAAGCCATCTAAGGCTATAAATCAGTAGAAAACATAAATGCAAAATCCACATATCCCACTGGCCTTAATTCTCCAGACTGCCATTATAGTTAGAACAATGTTACATGAAGATAACACTTCATGGTACAACAGCAGAAAGACCAGAATCAAACGCACAAGCAGTCATGAAGCAACTAATTTTTCTTAATTCCTTTCATGGATTTTAAATTTTCCGTGCAAACAGTTCACTCGTTTGCCATTCTGTCACAGCTTCTTCTTTATGCAGGAACTTTCTCAGTACTAAATATGAATGGCGGGTGTCAAATTTCACTGGTTTGCTATTCTGTTGTGATATCATTTGAAGTAAATCAGATCATTAGAATGTACGGTATATAAGCATGTCTTTAATATTTAAAAACTATTGTGAAACAACAAAGCTGGAACTATAGAACGACCTCAACCTAATATTGATAAAGTAACAACCATATACAACAATAAGTAATTCTGTAGAAAAGTGATACTATTCTAAATTAAAATAATCACAGTTGCGGAAAAGATAGCTAAAATGAAAGAAAGACTTAGTATTTAAATGAAAAACAGATTTTTGTCTCATGACAACAGCATGATAATTCTGGCACAGTATGTGTACAGTCTGGTGTTCAAGCTAAGGGCCAATCATTTGATAAATTATACTTTTTTCTCAAAAAAATAAAGCATTTTTATGAAGGAACAGTATTTTTACTGCAGAATCTAAATACATAAGATATGACTGTACATGAGGTACATGTTTTTTTCCTACATGGTAGTATATTTTCTACTTCGAAGATGGACCATAGAAAATTACAATACCCTTTTGTGTTCCGTACAACTGATTAAATTTAGAATGCCATATACCACTGAACTGTTCAGTCATTTGTGACCAGGTCATCACTGGTTATGAAGTTATTTGATAAAGTAAATTTGAATTCATAGTCCAAAGTAAGATAATTAAATGGGGTCATATTTTACTGGTTGGGTCCTTGGTCTACCTACTGACAACACATTTACAGATAATTCTGACAAATGGCAGCCATCATATTAGCTCAGCAAAATAAATCTTATAAATACACTGACACAATGACAAAAAAGTATAGTGATGATAGATAGAAGATAGATAGATATAACTAATATGCCATGAATCAACTCTCTTTGATCATCAGTTTGATAAAGAAAACACTGTCTTGTTGCCTTTAATAGTAGTTCCAAATATTCAGATTTGCCAGAGGATTATGACATCATATAGGAATGCAGGAAAGAGTAATTAGGACAAAAATGATCCAATCATCAGATAGGATCAGATGGAGAGAGCTGGTGGACAGCATAAGTGGAAAAGAATTAAAAGATTCTCAAGAATGTCACTGCCTCTCCCATCTTCCCCAATCTCACCAAAATCAATTGTAATTCCATCTGCAGAACAACTGTAAGTGGTTTCCTCTCCTGTCTCAGTCTGTCCAGTGACTCCAGTCTCCATTTACCATACCATTCTTTGGCCTAATAATAACAGTGACCCCATCCATTACTCCCACCCACCCAACTTTCCTCCTGGACACATATGTACCATATAAGAACACACTAACTTCTTTACCCATGGACTGAAGATAGACTAACTGATTCAGCTCCCTGCCTAGTCTGCCCCAATCTGTAGTTGATATTGCTTCTTCTATGAGCATCTGAGCAAACAGATCTATCATACCTCCCCTCTTCCTAAATGAGACTTTTCTCTCCCTCAAAACACAGTTTAGAGTCAGTGATCTCTCATCCTCTTCCTGATCTGAAGAAATAATCCAAAGGGATGGAACAGTTGGCTGTTATCTCCTGTAGCAGTCTATAATCCCACATCTGCAAAACGAACTAATTTATTATGGAATAATATGAAAATGTTAGTCTTACCTTGGTCAAATCTCCAGAATATTTACATAAAGCCTTTAGTTTCTTCACAGAATCCTCACATCACCTGGCTTTTCTCATGGCTAATTAGAATTCTATTCTAATTAACTTCTAATCTGCTGATAATTGTTTTTTAAATGTATATATGGTAGTGCAGGCATAGGTATAGCTGACAATGTAGACATGATTTATTTTTCTTGGCCATGTTGACTACTTTCTTAGAAGAAATATATTTTATAAAAATACAATATAATAAATTTAAATTAGTCAAATATATTCTGACTCAAATATACTCTATAATAAATGTATAGGAGACATCTTTTGATGATTATCCGTCTCACTTCTATAGACATTGCTATAGATTCTTCTGGTCAATTATAGGCAAAGAGTAAGGTCATCTTTTGGATACAATTTTACACATAAATACTTACAGTTTTATGTATATTAACCATAGTTTATTAGCATAACTGAAAATCATGTTTAGTCTTATTTGTTTTGATTAATATTTTACATTACTCTACACTATGTTATAACTTTATTGTCTGATGCTTTGTATTCTCTTGCAAAGTGTGGTGACATGATATAGATTACTCTAATGGTCTGTTTATCTGGCTTGCAACCTTTAAAATCATTATATTACACTGTTCAGCTTTTATGTTGAATTCCAATTGCATGATACCATTAATCAATAATCCTGAAAAAACAGAAAACCTGTATTAAATTGTTCTGTATCTTCTGATCCCAAGCTTTTAATACAGTCTTTCTGGCTTTCTATTTATCTTATCATCTTCTCTCTGCTATAAAATTGTAAGTAATACCCAATAAACCTATCATTAAAAGAAGTAAAAGCAAGGTTACTGTTTCTTACTATCAAACAGAAATGTTGTCATTTTCTCAGAGCTCTCCAGTAATTTCTGCAAATGTTTTTTTAAAGCGCCTTAAATGATTGCATGCCCCTAACATCAATAAACTCTAATCAAATAGTCAACCTGCCTCTTTTTTCCCCTGTGAATGAAATATGGCAGCAATTTGACATACCAGCAGTTCTTTGCTTTCCTGAACCCTAGCAATGACCCAAGAGATTTGCACTCCACTGCTAATCAGAGAGCTTGCTAAGGCCATTTCCCACGACATAGCTGAAATTCTCCTGCTGCTTACCTTGTCTGCTTCAGTTTCCAAGCCACACCAAAGCTATTTGCTCTCTGTTCCCAGACTGTCAATCATAGCACTTTTTTACTAGACACTCCCCTCTCCTGCAGTCCTGCAGTCCTCTAACACTGAAAAATAGTCAAGGGGAGGATATGTTGTTTTTTTCTCCTAAGGGATGTCTGCTTTAGGGAATCCATTTCCATCCAAATTTACTACTACTAACTGAAGATGAAACCTTTTACTTAAGGATGTCCACATACCACAGGTATAGTGTTCACAGTAATATCCTGCTGCATCACCCTGCCCATCTTGTACTGCCCATCCTATACTGCAAAACCAAGGCATCAATGTCTAGCTAACAGATAAAATAAAAAACATAAGGTCTGAATGAGATCTGATTGTCATCAAAGGAACAAACAAAAGCAGCTACAAAAGAACCAGTCACTATTCCCTGATTCCTATAAGTACTTCAACAATGGACTGGCCTGTTGTTAAGGAAAAATTTCTGGACTACACTTCTGGACCTGGCTTATAAACACATGCTCCATCCACATCTCAATATGGCCTGTATCCTTGTTTAAACAGAACCAAGTATCAAATCAAATGAAATCAAATTTATTACAGCCAAAGACCAGAGACCAGAACAAATAAAAACACCCAAAGAATATCCAGTTAAAATTCTAGAATAAAATAATAAATAACAGATAAAATCTATATTAAAATTACAAATTAGCATCCAATCTACACATGGTCTAACTATACTATAATATTAATCCTTAAACTGAGTGGCCTGCAGTCATGAAATACTAAAATGCAAAAGAGTAGCAATGCAAAATTGTAATGCTACCTTAATTGTATAAAATGGCTAGGTGGATTAATCACTTGTTTCCAATGAATCCCCAATGCTGCTGTGCATAATCTAGCCAGCTCTCCTGAACCACAGGAGCAGAGTATTTCAATCAATGGTATCTTTTTATCCTTGCTGTACAGGACAGCCAATGTAAGTACATGGTACAGTGTTAGAGAAAATGCCTTCCGGTGGTTTTCTGTCTCCAACAGTCCAGGGCGTCCAGGCAAGTTTTATAAATTCATAAAACCCTCCCGGATGCCCCGGACTGGACGTAAAAGTGGAGATGTCATGTCCAGGCAACTAGGGAAAAGCGATTCCGGCAAGCGGTCCCGCCTTCCCTTCGTCGTTGGCTCAGTCCAGCCATCCCGCCCCCCTTGCTGATTGGAACAAGCTTCTTGCTTCTCAGTCTAGCCACGCCACGGAGAGCTCCGGGGAGGGGCTGCGGCGCCGAGTCTGGATTTACGGTTGATTTCCGGGCAAAGGGAACAGCACCACAAAGTTCATTCACATGCCAGAGGAAATATATTGCCAATACCCTATAAATAAAGCCCTATGACATTAAATATATCACATATTTACATAACCACTTAACTATTTACAGCATATGTTTTCGTATGTGATCTCCTCCTTGGTTTTGTAGTGATCTCTTTTCCATTAGCCATCACACAACCCATTACCAAAGCCATTAAAACATGGGAGGCTAATGGAAAAAAGATCACTTCAAAGCAAACGATCCAGGAGATCACAGCACAAGATCCAGAATATCATCACAACAAAACTCACAAGGCAATCACACAGCCCATTATATCAACATTAACTCCATCAACCAATAAGGGGCAGCAGCGCAGCCAAGCAGCCCAGCACACCAACCCCATCCACCAGTATTTATAGAGAGATGGCTGCTCCGATCACACACTGCTCACACTGGCATGAAGCAGAAAGCACCAGCGTGAGGATGGCGAGTGGGACCTCGCCGAAACGTCACCAAGATACACTCAATCTTACATGGGAAAAGACCCGAACATACCTAGACCTACACACACACACACACACAGTATATCGCTTAGAGAGGGCTGTAAAGCACTATAAAGTGGTATATAAGTCCAAGTGCTATATATTTACATACATGCATTCATACACACACACACACAAGACATGTAGAAGTAGAACATTCAAAATAAAAACCCTCTTATGAAATGTTTGCAAGGAAGCAACTGAGTTCAAAAAGAACCAAGGACCTCACAGTTCAACCTAAGCTATAAGTATTCTCTTTTATCAAAATCCTAATTGTTTATCACAAACAATTGTAATACCTTCATGGATATTTTATCAGTTTTCAATAGAGAATATGGTACACTGATGATATTACATAATTAGGTAATCAAACATCTGTAAGCAAAGAGCTAAACTCAGTGATTACTAAGTTACATCATTTTCTTACTTCATAGTTACATCATTTTCTTCAGCGCACCTACAGTATGCTTTCAAGTTTTGCTTCTCTTCCATGTATTTTGGACCTATTTGTAGATTATATCAGAATTAGCAATGTAGCCAATTTATTTCTTTTCCCCTCCCCCAGGGGTGGAATCTGACCATTTTTGCTACTGGTTCGGTGCGTGAGTATGCGCGTCAAATGCACGTTAAAGAGCGCAGCTCCTTAAACCTCTTTTAGAAGCACCAGAGACAGCAGGGATCATCAGGAAGGCTCCGTAGATGCGCCAAACAGCTGATTAAGGTAAATAAGAAAAAAAACAAAGCTCATATAAGGAAGGATAAGGGCAGGGGCGGGTGGGTGGGGCCAATTTCCAATTACCACTACCGTTTCAGGCGATGTGGTGCGATCCAGCTGAATTTCACCACTGCCCTCCCCTCTCATACACAATACACTATTCCAAATTTTTGAAGAACCCAAGCAATAGGAATTTAGGATTTCAGAACAAAAAAGGGAATCTAAAGCTGTCAATTGACACCTTTCAGATGCCCCCCCGCCCCCCCCCCAAAAAAAAATCTTGCTCCTATTCCTCAACTTCTTTTATTCTCATGTTTGAACTAGAGTCATCTGATGCCAGAGAAAATGATTGGTTTGAATAAGAATAGTTCCCTGGCATAGTTTATTTATTTTTTCACACAAATTGCACAGATGTTACCAGTGAAAAATGCAAATGCAAATGTAGCCACAGGATCCTAGACAGCACACAGCAATTTTTCATTCTTTTCTACAACAGTTTTGAAGATGCTCTTGGGAATAACAGACAGACACACACACAGAGAGGGAGGGAGGGGAGAAGGGACGGAGGGGAAGGGAGAGGGGGGAAGGGAGAGACAGGGAGAGAAAGAAAGGGAGTGAAGGAAAGGGAGAGGCAGAGAGAGACTGACTAACTTAAGGTTTTAAGTTTCCAAGTATTACTCAGAGCTACATGTTCTTTGAGTATGCTTTACAATTTATCAAATATATGTATCCTACTGATTTTGTGATAGTTGTAGAAGTCTTATAAATGCATAACTGGAGTGGAGATGTGTTTCTAACATTTATTCACAATGTTTAAGATACCCACATACACACCATCAACACACTTTCAGAGAGAACTGGCTCGCCAAAGAAATGTGAAGGACCACCTGGTCCGAATCCAGAATAGGGAGGGGAAAAGGAGTCATCAGAGGGGGAACTTAAGCTTCTTGAACTTTTAGTATTAAAACCATTCTGTAGAAAGCTGAGTCACTAAAAACATTTGCTTCCTAAAACGGAGCAAGCACTTCTTGTGGCTGACCCTTTCTAACTTTGTAACTCTGTCTGCAACTCCTGTTCCTGTTTCAAGACCACTGCAGAACTGTCTAGGACCTTTTATTTTATGTTATGTTATTTTTTATGGAGTTGGTTGGGATTAATTTTATTTTTTTATCTTGCAGAGCATTGCTCTGGATGCTTCAAAGTACTTATTGTTTTTGGGGTTTTTTTAATTATTATACCACAAATTTTTCAGAACATTTGACAAACTTATTTTAAAGCACTAAAGCACAACTTATATTTTAAACTTTCAGAGGATAAGAAGTCAACAAATAAACAAGTAAAATTAGAAAATTGAATCAGAAAATAAGTTTTAACTAAACAAAATTGAAAATATGTATTCAGTCAGGGATTTTACTCTCTAGAAAACTAACACTTTCTTCTGTATTTTTTTGCAAAGTCTATCCTAATACAGGAATAAATCAAATATTAGAACCTTTTAATCTACCTTAAAAGCTTCCAGAGGAGTGAGCAAAGTGAACAAAAACAGTAGAAAAAAGAAAGGCTTTTTAAAAATCTGTTAAGAAAATTACAATCTAATGTATTATAGTGGCAGTTCCTAAGCAGCAAAATCTTTGCAGGAATCAGCATAAAATGATACCAAACCTACTTTTATAATAATGCCTTTATATTTACTGCCACTTCTCTTTCTCTTCTACTTTGTTAAAAAAAAAAGTGGGGGAAACATCTGTACATATTAGTTTTGAGTTGCTAACTTCACACTGGGGAGACTGGAAATCCAGGATGAAACTTCAATTATTCACTTTCTGACATTCCCTCATTTGTTTTCTGCTCAGCTTAGATAATTTGTTAACGTTCCTTTCATACTTGAAGAAAATAAGCAGAGCCCTTGGCCTTACACTGGAAACTGAAAGATGCCACAAGGGCTTGCAACAAGAGTCACTTTTCCAGACACAATTTTGCTCAAATTATACCATTTAGAGACAGAGCACAGTGAAAGCAATAAAAATAGCTTCAAGCTTGATAAATGGTACAAGAACCTCTCAGCAGTCTCTAGTTGCCACCTCTGACCTAGAGAACATCCTTTCAAACCTGAAGTGCCCTCCGGAGACCTGACGTTCCTTGTAATTATTTACCATCTTCTGAACGGACCTGCTGGGATCTGTACATAGTAAAGCCTCAATTCCTGAATGAGCTAAAACCATAGCAACCCTCTATTTCTTTTGGACATGTTTAGTTTGCCCTCACAGGGCTTAATAACTTGAGCTCAGGTAAAAGGTGAGTTACTAGCACCTGCTCTCATGTGAGATGAGCCTTTTAATTTAAGGGCACATTCTGACAAGGCACTTGCCTCTCAAGATTAGCTATCACCCTCTGACTAACTGCAAAAGACATCCCAAGTAATTGGAAGACACTTTCCAAGCTGTTAAAGCAGAGAGGCCCGAGATTAGAAGCAGTCCTATCCCACACACCCAGTAAGACATCCAAATTACAGCATGTAGGCTCTGAGTAGTAAAAGTTTTTGTATAACTATGAGCTACACGTATTATTGAAGAGAAGAGTGGGACCAACTTCAGTTTCTCTGGGATCATTAAAAAAAACCTTTAAATGTTGTACCATCATTCATTGTTCTGTGGGTTAAGAAAAAATGCCTTTAACTATATTAGGTGTACCTAATAGGACTAGGACTTGAAGATAACATAAAATGATTTTCAAGTATGAGCATTTGTATAACATTTTGCCTTTTTTAAATAAGCAAGCACAGTATTCCTCAACTTACAACAATTTGTCTAATGGCTGTTTGAAGTTAAACAGCACTGGAAAAAATAGCCTGTGTCCTGTCCTCAACTCAGGTTGTAACTGTCCTTATGTTCACATGGTCAAATTTTGGACACCTGGCAACTAACTTATATTGATGATGGTTGCAGCATCCTGGGGTCATGTGATCACCATGCAGTTCAATGATTGGAATGTTCCCAAGGGACTTCCAACAAGCAAAGTTAATGGGAAAAGCCAGATTTGCTTAACAACCCCAAGAATCACTTAATGACTATAACCAAACAGTTTATAAAATCAGATATTACTCACTTAACAATTCCATCACTCACCAACAGATGTTTCAATCCCAACTGCAGTTGCAAATTAAGGACTATCTACGTTCTCATGTATCATGTATATCAATAACAGACCAATAAAATGGTCACAGCTAAAGTTAAAAACTTTATTGTTCAATGACGGAACTTTCAAATCTTAGAAGAAAGTTTATGGAAACAGTCTTCCTGTTCTGCTTCAAGCACACAGACTGCTTATTACAGGTAGTTAACTCAACATGCAAAGGGTTAATTATGGCTTGCTTTATTATCTTCAGGTATTCTTTTACCCCAATCAGCACACTCCCCACCTGGAATTATAAAATTCCACCATTAACTATCCATTAACTAAAATAAACAGAGGCATAACATCAAACAGTTTGACAATGTAGATACAAGACATGTATAGCTTGAGGTTCAATCTTCAGGTTTGGTATTCCTCAGCAGCAGTATCAGGTCGGTGACTGGCCTGATGTAGAGCTTCTTGGCGAAAGTCTGTGGGTCACGGCACAACTCCTGTGATCTCACGATCTGGACTTCAACTTGGCAAACTAGTCCATCAGAGCTGGGTAAGACTTGGAGCACCAGCCCCATGAGCCACAAGTTCTGATGAGCATCTTTGTCTCTTAACAAGACAAGGGATTTTTCACTAGGACTTATTTTCATTAGGAACTTTTTCTCACTAGGATTTCTTTTTATTAGGATCCTTCTTCTCACTGTTCTATTTCAAGTGCACAGACTGCTTATCATAGGTAGTTAACTCAACATACAAAGGGTTAATTATGGCTTGCTTTATTATCTTCAGGTATTCTCAATCAGCAACTTACTGTTATTGAAGGGATTCTTCTGAAGTCTATAAAGTCTTCCTTTGGGGTAGGTGAGAACAAATATTCTCCACGCGGTCTTGGATATTAAGAAAAACGTCCCTTTCCTTCAGGGGGGAAGGATCCTGACAAAGACTACAATCTAAAATAAGGTGACCAACCGTCCTCTTTTGCCCGGACATGTCCTCTTTTTACGTCCAGTCCAGGGCGTCCGGGCAGGTTTTATAAATTTTATAAATTTACTCGGACGCCCCGGACTGGCCGTAAAAGTGGAGATGTCATGTCCAGGCAAATGGGGAAAAGAAGTGGCTCCGGGTCGGCGGGAGAAGAGCTGCTGTGGAGCTGCGCCCCCCCGCCCCACCACCCACCACCCACCACCTGCCGCAATAGAGCACATGCTGGTCTGGTCGTAGGTTAGAAAGCAGCAAGCCTTTTCTCAACCTCCGGCCGCTCTCAGACGCATGGGACTTCAACTCCCAGAATTCCTCAGCTCGAATAGGGCTTCTTTCCCCTTGGGCCCAGCGAATCCACTGCATTGTGGGAGTTGAAGTCTGTGCATCTTTTAAAAGCGGCTGAGGAGGGAGAAAAATGCCGCCCACGCCGCCCTCCGTCCTCTTTTTTGGAAATCAAATATGGTCACCCTATTTATGACTAGCTTCTCGGATATACACAAGCACATGGAAGTAGATGAGAAGATTGAAACGTGCAGAAATGAAAATTACTGTGGTCTAACTTCTTGCTGAAAGATTCTGTGTTTATCTAACTACAGATACTTACTACAAAGATCATCTTGGCCAACTAAAATAGAGAAAACCAAAGCAGTAGGGATAGTTCCAAATGAGCCAGGCCATGGTTAGCAAGTGTAATGGATGGCTAGAAATGGATCTTCATGTCTGTACTACTTCTGAAAAATTCTAAAAGGGTTCAACAATCCCTGAATGTTTAAAGTCTACCACAACATCTGTAACCTACCTCCTACTGTTTTCCTTATGCTATTACAGATTTCTCTTATATTTTCAATATATTATATTATATTGTTCACTAGTCACAATTAAAAAATGAAAGCGAATTCATATCAGGCTACTAATCTTCACATTGCCAAAAAGGTATGCCCTCATTATATTGGGCAAGACAATGCAAAATCTATTGAGTTTCAATCTGAGATATGAATTTGCAGTACTGGACAATTCACAATGGGCACTGACTAAATTAGAGTTGTTGGATCATAAACTGGTTTCTTCTGGATTATGCTACTATTGTGCCAAGCTCATGCAGTAAAGCATTAACAAGCAAATATTCTTTCTGGCTTTTCTGGAGTTAGAGAAGTTGTTCATCAATCATTTTCACAGAGTCTGATATATGATTTTCTTACTTGGAACATAATATTGAATGGCTTTGACACGATGTATTTTATTTTGGGGTATATTTCTGTGTGTGTACTTAGTTGCCTTAAAAATGAAATAAAACACTAATTATGAACTGTGTTTTAAAAACTAATCTAATCTGCTTTTTTTAGAACAGATTTCTTGAAACCAGACTTATCCCCACTTAAAAGTACAATTGTATCAGTTCTCAATGTTTTCTTAGAATTAATGTATCATTAATTTAGAATTTAATAGTCCATTATTTCTGAACTAAGTTAATGATGAGATCTGATGGATATAATTTAATTTGGTAAAGATTTGGGATTTATTTTAAGGACACAAATATTGCATGAAAGCAAAAATAATCAAGCCTCTGACATTTTAATTTTGCCATTGAATATTGCTAGAATAATCTTTGGGGAATTGAAGGCAGAAAAAAAAGGAAACAGAAGCTCACACATGCCTATACAAATGATAACTAGTGTATATTGTCATTATTTTTAAAGTTATTTTTTTAATTATTAGAATAAAAATAATTATTGAGTGGAAAATTACTTAGTGTCCTGACTATTTGCCTCTTTAGATGGTTATATAGATAGAATCCTGGAGTTTTGTTTTTGTAAATATTTGGAACTCAGTTCATCCATAAAAATTCTGGAATTGGACAATAGTGGGAAAATATTGGGCAAATTTCAAGGCGTTTCAAATCATATCTTAAATTTGATAAATTTTAGATTTTTGTTAAATAGGCAGATAAAGGGCATTGCCTGATTTTGTTTTCCAGATTTTTTTTCATACATGGTATTGATATTGTTGTTAAAGATAAGGCTTCCCCTGTCCAGTCAAGTCCAACTATAGAAGGCAGTGCTCAATTCCATTTCTTAGCTGAGGTAGCCAGAGTTGTCCAAAGACCCTTCCATGATCACGTGACACTGAGGTGTATACACTGAGGTGCACAGAATTCTGTTCAACCTTCCCACTGAAATGGTACCTATTTATCTACTTACATTTGCATCTTTCAAAATACAAAGTAGGCAGGAGCTGGGGCAAGTAATGAGTGCTCACCCTGTTGCACAGCACTCAAGTTTTGAACCCAGGCTGTTGGCTTTCCAGTGACAAGCTCAGAGTTTTTAACCACTAATAGACATCAAATTGGGTTTGAATAGTATCAGGGATTGTATTTCTGCAAGAACTGTAAGAATATTGACTAACCAAGGGATTTTGAAGAGGAAAGGGAATTAAACAAGGATGTATGCTAATGCCTATTTTGACATCTCTCATAATAGCTTCTAGCTCTTAAGACCACTTTTTTGATAATGTTTATCTACCCAATCTCTTTTCCATCTCACATCACATGTTTTATGCTCAGAATGCATGAGTTTCTATTCCCTATTCCATGGAACAGAGAATTTATATTTGATTCTGGACTGATGACTGATTCTTCTTATATTCCATGCTAAACACATTTGAAAGTATGGGTGTTTTTTTCTTCTCATTCTTTCTATATCTTTAGCTTTTTATAGCTGAAGACAATTATTATTGTTTTTATCTTTATTATAAAAATATTATTCAAAATATTATCTTCTCTCAATATCGTTGCTATCTTGCCTAGATTAATTCTCTTTACTATACCAGTGCCCTATCCGTATCTATTTATTCTTGAGCCCCACATCACAAATTATTAACAATTTTCACTTCTTTTTAAATTTAATAATCATGCAGGTTGAGACTATGTTGTCATCTTAATATTTAACTTTAACCCTTTTTTGTATCCTATTTTTACTTTCATAATAAACTCTTTAAATCCTCTTTTCTTCCAGCTAATAAAAGTGTCATCCACATATCTCAAAGTATTAATATTTTGAACTCAGATTTTGATTCCACTCTCATCTCTTATAAATCTTGCCATTCTTATAAGTCAAACAGATAAAATGATAGCATCCATGTTTAACTCATTTTCCTCTTCAAAATCCCTTGGTTTCTCAATATTCTTAGTTCTTACAGAAATGTCTTGTTTATCACAAAGAATAATAATCAGCATAGCAATTAGCCTTAAAATATTCACACATTCACACATGCTGGCATCAGCTATTAAAATACCTTGCTATAGTTAATAAACAAAGGTTAGCCTTCTCCTTAAATATACATACTATCTTCGTTATCTATCTTAAATTAGCTATTTTAAATCTGCATTCTTCTGCCTTTTCTGAAACCTGCCTATATCATGTTGGGATCTATTCTTCTTTGAAAGTTCTTAAACAAAACTTGCTCATGTAAAGAATTTGTGCAGTGATTTTGTAATTTGTGCCTTATATTTTTTTTAGGCAGGTTTCTGCTGATATGTAGTTGCATCTTTACTTACATCTTTAAACAATTCAATGTACCGGGTGCACTATTTCCTATTTCACAGATGACTTATTGCTTGTTGTCCATTATTTTCTAATGCACCCAACTCCAGAATACATTTTGTCTATAGAGGTTTCTGTGATGCTATAATCCAATTTTAGTACAGTAGTTTCTTCTTCCTTTTACCTCACATATCTTTGACACATGCCTTTTCCATGATTATTCTTATTATACTGTTAGCTGTAAATTGTTCTGAGATCCCTCTGAGAATCTTAAAAAGATCTTTCAAATTCCCTTTCCTATTATTTTCTCTTATTTGTTGGCATTTGTGATTAAGATTCCTCTGTAGACTTTCTTGCTTGATGTTTTGATGGCACAATTGTAAATCGTAGCCTCCCAATTCTCTGCTATTTTATGGCATGGATCCCTGATATATGCACCAAGACTTCCCCGCTGATAAGGAACAATGTCATGAACAACTGAGATCCAGTGCTGTCATTGGTGTATAATCAATCATCGTCTACCCAGCAGAACTGGGATAAGGTAAGAGAGAGGGACATTAAACATTTTAATGGAGGCCTTTCAAGGATCTTTCAGACTCTGCTGTCTCCTACTAACTACGTGCAATTCTGATGTCACCATCTTAGGTTTTTGTACACCTCATCTGACCAGGTTTCCGGGGTGGTTTTGAGGGAGTTTCTCATTCTCGTTACCATAATTTACCCTCATGGCTTCAAACAGCCTGAAAAATGGTTTGGGGGAAGAGCAGGGGAAAGAACTGGGGAAAAGTTTGCTTTACTTGTCCCAGACTCCACCCTTAATCCATTAAAAAACAACCCTAAAAAATAAGCCAGAAAAAGTGGCCAGGGTATATTTCTGCTTGTTGAAATACAAGCCAGTGGTTGTGCCACTGTGCCAGTTCAAAGAAAGTAGCTTAACCTATCAAAGGTATGGTCTTCTGCTTGACTCTTATATCCTCATGCTAGTAATGAGAGAACCAAGCAAACCAAGGTTTTGTGGTCAATATCATTCTTATTAGATTCTCTATAACTTTGCTGAAATGCACATGCTGTAAAATATTATCCACCTGGCTTTTCTATTATAGCAATAGCACTTAGACTTATATACCGCTTATAGGGCTTTGCAGCCCTCTCTAAACAGTTTACAGCATATTGCCTCCAACAGTTTGGCTCATTTTACCCACCTTGGAAGGATGGAAGGCTGAGTCAACCTTGACCCTGGTAAGATTCGAACCGGCAGTCAGCAGAAGTACTGCAGTACTGTACTCTAACCACTGTACCACCAAGACTCCTATCCCTCTCCTTGTTCTAATTTAACAATGGCTGGTTTTATTTATTTCTTTTAACGTGCACAAGCAAAAAGTTAATTTTTTTGTGCGCGTGGAAGAGTTCTGGTGGAATTAATAATCAGCATGATCTTTAATTACAGGACATGTGCAGCAGATGCGCCCTGGTGATAGCGACAATTACCCATCTGACAAAAATAGTCATGTCACGTTTCAGACAAGCAAGCTACTGTTTCACCTCTACATATGCCAATTGGTCACCTCCAGGCAGCTGTCAGGATATGTAAGTCACAGCACCGGTCTATGCACTGATTTCTTTTTTTTAAAAGAAGAGGTGCAGGGCAGAATGTGCTTAGTGCACACTACCTCACTGATTTAAGGAAAAGCTTTGATGAAAAGTAATACCGTTAAGCAGACATGTGGAATTCATAATTTCATTCACTCAGTTAGGGTTGGTTAGCAGAGAGCCTGAAAGCATAATACAGTGGTACCTCTACTTACGAAATTAATTCGTTCCGGAAGCCGTTTTGTAACTTGAAAATTTTGTAAGTAGA
>JAEANM010007044.1:0-18072 GCA_017656035.1 Myanophis thanlyinensis
AGCTTGTTCACCGCTATGTTATAAGTGCCTCAATTTGTTCGGTGAATATGTTGAAAAGTAGTATTTAAGTGTCATTTTCAAGTATATATAATAAAATTTTTTCCTACACTTTGGTTTTTTTTCTATCGCAAAACGTAATCTGTTTTGTGGATAGCCCTTGTATATAATAATGTTATATATGTTTTCCAGTATTTAACTATATATTTTTCTTTTGTACCTCTGGATGTCTAATTTACAGTTTTATTGGGCTGTTCTCACATGTAGAACAGGTAAAAACATAATTTCCTTCCTTCCTTCCTTCCTTCCTTCCTGTTTCTCTTCACATTTTCAGCATTAGCCAACCAAATAGTGGGTAATTATCCAAACTCCTTGGATAAATCCTGAAAGGTAGACCCTACAACATTTATCTATGGATTATATATTTTCTGATATATTAAATAAATGGTTATTCTTTTATATTCATATGAATTTGCAAACTAAGGTATAATGGAGAAAAGTATTATGTACCATATGTATGTAGAGTATTACTAGGATGCCATTCAGATGTCAAGTTAATTTTAGCAGATAAATTGATAATATAAAATCCATAATACAATCCTAATTGTAACAATGTTAACAAATAAGAATTAGCATTGACATTAGACTTAAAGGAAGGAAGGTAGATAGAAGATAGATGGATAGAGATAGACAGAGTGAGAGAGAGAGATAATAAGAGCACTGCATATAAAATCCAACTTACTCCAATTTTAAATGGAGCTGAAAATAGATAGGCATGAAAGATGGTTTCAAAGGATATGCTTATTAACATATTACTTCATACATAGACGTTATCTTAATCATGAAGAAAAGCCTCAGTAATGGAAAGACATATTCAGAAACCTTCTTAGAGAAATGATTGCAGAGTTAAGAATGCAAAACTTCAATTGCCTGATCCAAGGTTTGTTCATGTAAATCTCCTAAAGTTTAAAACAACAAATTAAAAGTATATATTTATCTATTTAGTGCAGCGACCATTATTTCATGTATTATTCTGGCAGCCTTCCTGAAATTATATTTTCCCAGACAGGTCATCTTGCCTACAAGATACCTTCTTAGAAGGCAAATAGGAAGAAAATGTGTTGGAATCTGCAGATTCTTATATTTTCTGTTTTGCCTTTCACCATTTAATGCTTCCTCTGTAACTCTGCTGCAAGTGCAAAACTCTTAGAAGAGCCAGGAAGAATGTCTCTAATAACTTTACCTACAAAAAAATTAACATTAAGTTGACAGGAACAATCCATTTTTAATAACAGCCTGCCTTGGTAACCTTGTATTCTGACCCAAGGTGAAAGGTGAAGATTAAATCTCCTTCACCTTCCACTCAATGCAGCTGCTTTGTGCACAGACTTTAATTGATGGGAGAGATTTGGCTTTGTAACTCAAGCCCAGCCCTCGCCTGAAGCACCAAAAAAAACCGTGCAATTCAGGGTTCGGTTTCAGCTGATCACTGGGCCCACTCTGCGGATGGTCTGGACAGGAGAATAAAGCCTTTGTCGTTATCTCTGTTCCCTCAGCCTCCCCCTTTCCCTAATGCCTCTCACATTCAGGGCAGCCTCTAATAATGGCCCCACTGCAAGAAACATGACAAAGGGAAACATAACTGAAAGAGAGAGAAAATTAATCCACTGATAAACAAAACTGGAGGAGCTGAGTAATGAGCTCTTCTGTGGCACTTGAATAAAATACTATGTTTTCCTGTTTTTTCCTTGGTGCAAATAAATAACTTTTCTGTTTTATTTATAAATAAATAACTTTTTTATTGCATTATCAGAGAGATGGAATCAGGATTGGATGAAGTATTAGTACCGCTTTGTAAAGCCATAGTAAGACCACACTTGGTATACTGCATTCAGTTTTGATCACCATATTATAAAAAAGATGTTGAGACTGGAAAGAGTGCAAAAAAGAATAACAAAGATGATCCAGGAGGTTGGAGACTAAAACATATGTAGAAAGGTTGCAGGAATTGGATTTGTCTAGTCTAGTGAAAAGAGGGACTGAGAGGGGTGACAAGATAGCAATGTTCCAATATTTGAAGGCTGCCACAAGGAAGAAGGGGTCAACATATTTTCCAAAGCAAGACAGAAGGCAAGACAACAAACAGTGGATGGAAACTAATCAAGAAGAGAAGCAATCTAGAACTAAGGAGAAATTTCCTAACAGTGAGAACAATTAACCAGTGGGAATGGCTTGCCTCCAAATGTTGTGGGTGCTCTATCACTGGAGACTGGACAGCCACTGTGTGGAATGGTATAAGGCAGTGGTGGCGAACCTGTGGCATGCATGCCAGAGATAGCACTCAGAGTCCTTTATGTGGGCACGCACTGTCGCCCCAGCATTTCTCTTTGGGGTTTCTTACTGTCGCTTGATGAAACAGAAGCTCACAGAAGAAAAAGATTTCACCTTTTGCAGAGCTGAGCTGCCAGTGTTGAGATGTCTTGCCGCCTGCCAGCCAGCTGGTGTTTGGCTGTGTGCCACACACATGCACTACCAATCTCATCTTCTGGCTCTCCATCGCACATTTGCACCAGCCAGCTGAACTTCCAGTTTCCGGCGCTCACGCTCACCAGTCAGCTGGTAATTGGATTTTTGGTGCACATGTGCACTGGCCAGCTGGTAATCAGATTTTCAGCATGTCAGTTTCACCATCACTGGTATAGGGACTCCTGCTGGAGTAGGGAGGTGGACTAAAATACCTCCAATGTCCCTTCCAATTCTGTTATTCTGACCTAACTTTTTCTTTATTAGATGTCCTTTCAGTTTTAGTATAACTAAAGGAAATCACCCTTCCCCTCTTTCTACATAAAAACATATACACACAATCACATACATACATACATACATACATTTTAACTATCATTTTATTTATCTACATTTGAATGAAACCCTAATATACTTCAGAACATGTGCCAATATAATTGAGAACTTAGATTAGTTGAAAACGTCTGGAAGAAAGGAAGCCAAACATTATTTCATGAAACCACCGTACTACATTTAGGACTTTTACAAAAGAATCCAGATGTCATTGTCTCTCAGATATAACTTATTTGTGTGTTTTCGCTGATTCCTTCATTTCTAGAAAATATCTTAAGGCTAAAAGAGCAGAATATCTAGAGCACCAACTGTTAGTAATGCAGAGGATAACAAATTAAGGAAAGTACCTTCAGGGATGCAGACTATATTGGATATCAAGTTCTTAAATTTTAAACTGTACTGAAGTTGTGTTAATCAATATGGTTATTTAAAACCAGCTTGGCATGTATTCTGTATGCAGTTTTGACAGCAGTGTCATCACAATTTCTACTCTAGCTACAGCTTCTAAGTCAGCCACACAGAGTAAGCATCGCAGTTAGCAGAAAATATACAATTAGAGTTAAAATTGGTTGTTTGGTCAAAAGCGCTCTACTTGCATGCTGAATCATAGGGGCTACTGGAGTGACAAATATGAAGTTAAGACCATTTCAAACCGCAAACTGCTGATTCAGGGAGTAGAAACCCATCCATTGCAGATTGTCTGCCCAAATCAAGACCCCAGGGATTAGTGAAATTGCAAAAAGTGAGAAATGACATGCATACAGTAGCTGTCAGGAATGCATTAAAACAGATGTGTGTGGGTTTTTTTCCCTTGGGATCCCATACGTGTCCTCTGCAAATAATGTACAATCCTGGGAAAAGACTACATTCCCAACAGATGTTATTATGTACAAATCCATGTCAAATCCAAATCACATTGCCCTTCAGATCCATATTGCTGCAAAGCCATAATGGCCTTCTGAAAAAGTGGTAGTTAAAGAAACGGCTATTCTAAGCCATTTCAGCTTCCTGTTCCAGCTCCCAGTAGACCCTGTACCAGTGCCATTGATTTCAGCGGGACCTACACCTGACATCAAATTCTAATCCAACAAGAAGAGTTTCATTCACAGTTCTTTTAAAGAATATAATACCCCAAAACTCATGTCAGCATTAGGAATGTGTACATTAGTGTTTCTTGGTGTTCTCTGAGGTTAGTTTATTTTCTTGCAGATATTTCATTATCCAAACTAGGTAACGTCACCAGCACTGATTATGTTACCAAGTTTGGGGAATGAAACATCTGCAAGTAAATAACCAAGCTCAGACAGCACAAAGAACCCCTCATTTCAACCCTGAGCTACAAATAGTCTCCTTATTGCACCTGTTCTTCCACTGAAAAGATATAACAAATGAACGTGACATAATGTTCAAGGAAAGGAGGAGAAGCCCTGTAAGACTATGAGAAACCTCTTCTTTCTGAAGGTTCCAACAAGCAACAATACTTAGCTGCTACTCCCTGTTCAGTCTTACAGATTACCTGCTTTACAAGCCTACTTTAGAAAGCAGCTCTTGGCAGTAGCCTCTCGAAAGATGTCAAAAGTTCATAGGACTCAGGAGGTTTTTCAAAAATACTGCCCTTTGTCTTTCCATCAGAAATCTAAAGTTTTTAAGTCCTATACCATGAGGATATAGAAGGGTTCTTCAATGTCACAGCAGTATTATATCTTCAAGCATACCCTAGGGTTTTTTTAAGCAGATATTTTTACAGTTATCTGAGCTTCATTAAATATAATTTATTGTTTTTTTATTCTTTTTCATTATTATTTATTCTCTAATTAATTAGCTTACTCATTTTGTTTGATGAAAATAAAATTGTTGAGATAGTGTCTTGTCCTTTTTCACTGTTTTCTGTTTTGAGGTTTCTTTAGTGGAAAGTAATACACATTGGGGAAAACAATAATGGTGTCAATAAAAGCTATGGCATATAGCTCTGTTTATTTTTCCCTGCATAATATACGCAGTAATCAGGAAATGTTATGATGATAAATTTAATATTTATGAGTTCCGTGTTAAACCATAGATCCTACTGACTTCATAAAGATATTGCAATGGAAGAACAAGGAAGAAGAATATTAGAAGTCAACAAAAGTTAATAAACAGAAAAATCTAATTTTGACTGTATTAGTTTTGCTGAAAGTAGACTAGTCCTAGACCCAAGCTTTGTGCCTCCATATATTTTGAAGCTCAAATCCCACAACCATGGAAGATTCAATCAAAGCATCAGTACCATAAGGTCATTTCTCTTTCTGCTGTTGTTACAGCAGAAATCTGCTCTGATAGCTGCAGTTTGCCTCAATGGAGGAAAGCAAGAAAGTGGATAAAGGAACAAAAAGTTAAGACATGATTAATACAATTGCATGACAACACACACACACGATGCACACACACAATGCACAGATAGTTGTTTCTCCTTTTTATCTGATACATAAGGGTGGCTATTGGCTAGTTAGTTGTTATTTATTGGCTAGTTAGTTGTTATCTCTGTTATCAAAAAGGCTCATTGGGATTTGGAGCAGAAGGGCAAATCTGTTGCTGTTGCTGTTATTAATTCTTTACCCTCCTTTTTTTTTCTTCTCCTGCTGTTTTATGGTTTCATACATGTAATCTTAATCCAAACTACACAATGGGCGTTTTATCCCAAAAGCTAATTTACCATTTAATCCAGGAGTTGAAATCTGCTTTGCAGATATCAAGACTTTACATTTTAAAAAATGCAGATTGACTGCCTTAATGAAGAAACCAAGAGACTGGCATGAAACAATATCTCTATAAGAGGATTAGCAAAATTCCTTTCGTTTAATCACTGACTAGATGCACTCACAACTGCTTGCATTTCTTGACAGCTACTATTGTTTTTATCAGTATGAACGCTTCTTGGGAAATTTGATGAAGTTAATTCAGAAACGTTTAAGTAATGTACAGAATTCCAGTTTTCATTCAACAATGCCTTCTGTGAAATGACTAACCCTTCAATAGTCTGTGGATTGATCTGGTTTTACAACAAAACCCATGCAAATGAAGATTACCATTTTGAGTTTCTGTTCAGCTATCCCCAATCAAGGATCCTCCATCCAGACCATATTCCCTAGAATTGTCAAGTAGCATTAATACAAGTATTTTTAGGATTACCTGACTCAATTCACAATCCATGGGCCCTATTTCAGTGGTCTCCAATCTTTCCAGCTTGGTGGTCTGGAAGCTGAGGGAGGAGGGGATGGTTCTGTGCGAGTGGCAGGTAGGTGCATAACTGCATGCAGCTCCAGTTGCTGAAGTGGCAGGCACATGTGCCCGTAGCTCGCACAAATGGAGCTTCATGTGTGAATGCCCGCTGCTTGGCCAAGTGGAACTGCTCAAGCGCATATGCTCACCTGCAACTTGTGTGGACTAGTTCCGAATGGGTCGTGGCCCGGTAATGGCCCCATCCCTAAGGTGGGAACCCCTGTCCTATTTAATAGTTTATCCCATATTTTATATCACCCAAAAAATGGTAATATCTGACCTTAGGACATGGCTCTCTTTGAGGAGAAAGATCCAGTTGATGAAACATATAAACCTCTGGGCTTTCTTCCAGAAGCCCAAATATCTAAACACGTGGGCAGAGATGGAAAAGGACGGCAATCTTTATCCATTTTTCAAAGAACTAAAGCAAAGCTGAATAAAATTTAAACAATTAAAAAAACAATTTGTAAGATTATTTTTAATCTCCTTTCCCCTGAATGTTAATTTATAATTTTTTCTCATCTATTTTACTCATTTTATTAACATACTTGTTGCCTTGAGCTAGTGATTCTGGATGCCTTACATCAACTGTAAAATATAAAATACTAATACAAGCTTGAAGCCAAATACATAAAAATCTAATGGAGCCAGATAAAATCACCCTTATGAACTTTAATATTGTTTCATAATCTAATATATACATATAATTCCACAAAATAATCTGCAAAATTTTGGTTGGGGAATTTTGAGAATTGAGTTCACTCATCTTATAGTTGCCAAGTTTGTGGAGAAAAACCTGTCTAGGTTCATATGGACTGCCCATTTCATTTCTACCCAAGTTCAAATCTACATCTACCCAATGTTGTTGCTTCTCATAATCATTGTTGGAGGGGTAACCACTGGGTAGAGGACACGATCATATCCAAGACCTCTTCTAGTACTTACATTTTATGATGTTTCAAGTAAGTAAGGATAATTAGTTCGGACAGCAATTCTCATATCTTCCTAAGTCTGAGGCAAGAATGCTGTTGAAAAAAAAAACATTATCAATGCTGTCTTAAGAAATGATTAAAGACACCCCCCCCCCAAAAAAAAAAAAAAGTAGATAGGTAGGGTGAAGGGTGAGACTAATTCAACTTCAGTAGTTTTGGATGAAATGTTTGCTGAACTTTTTGAGTTAAAGCAGAAGGAAGTAAGTCCATTAAAGCAGTTCAAGCTGCTTTAAACCAATGGAGCAAGTTTCCATGGTTTTTATCTGGTCAGCTGACACTCCATATATCTGGTAAGTTAACAATTGCTTGATGCAAGTTGTTCCAGAAGGTCAGAATATTTACTATTAGAAAGCTCTACAGTGAGAAGGTTTGTTTTGCTTTAAAGTGATAAAAAAAATAGAGGTATTGGTAGATTATACCTCCCCCACAGAAATGGAGGCAGAGCTTTACTTCAAGTCAAACAAATTGTCAAAGGAGAAAAGCATGCATTGGCTGATTATGTAAGACAGTGAAGAACAAACACTGATGCAAAGAAAAATTTGTAATGAATTTGAATTTGCAGGAAACATAATCTGAATGTTGAAATAATATAATGAAAAAACAAACAATGCTGGCAAGAAAAAGCATTACATCATCAATTTCTGCAAAAGATCTAGGGCAAAGTGGATAAAAATGAAAGCTGACAATGGTTTATAACTGGAACATTGAAAAAAGAAACTGAAGGCTTGATTTTGGCTACTAAAGAGCAAGTTGTTCAAATGAATATAATCAATGCCAGAAATGAAAAATCAAATGATCCAAAGGATAGATTGTACAAAGAGTCAGAAGAAACAATAGATCATATACTCAATTTGTACAAGAAGATCACACACACTGATTATAAACTGATGTAACATAGCCAAAAGGATTCACTGGAAAAATGATCATGTACCAGTAAAGGAACATAGAACTGAAAAAGAAGTTGATAATGAGCATATTAAAATATTGTGTAAATTCCAAATACAAACTGATAAGGTCTAAGTTCACAAAACACCAGATTTAACTGCAGTCGAAAGGAAGAAAGTGTGGTTAATTGATGTTGAAATAATAGGAGATAGTAAAAGAGAAGATAAAGAATTGGAGAAACTCAAATGGATCAAAATTTGAAAACCAAAATTGAAATATTATGGCATAAACGGTAATAATTTCTGCCTGTGCTAGGTTATTGGGAAGGACTCAATGGGGGAAAAATATCAAATCCATTCTAAACATCTGACTGACTATGTAATGAACAATAATAGAAAACAGGAAATCAAAATTCAGCCATTGATGAATACTGTAAGAATTCTTAACACAAATATAGCAATGGAATTTGGCCTAGAGAAATGTGCCTCAGTAGCAATAAACTGGGGTAAAATCAGAAACAATAATGGAATTGAAATGCTGAAATGAGAGAAGAGAAAGAGCTAAAGAAAAATACAAAGACCTGAAAATGGAAGTATGATTATGACAAAAGAAAGTAATGATAGTTTCAGTAGTAATAGGTGCCTTGGATGCAATCCCAAAACATCTGGAGCACCACTTAAATTCCATAAGCAATGAAGAAATCACCACCAAGTCAATTGCAATCGGCAGCTTTACTTGGAACAGCTTACGTCCTGCAACAATATCTCTTTAACACTATAAAACCACAATATTTATCTATTCCAGATCCTTGGGAAGGACTCAATAGGTGGTTAAAAATGCCAAATCCTATCTAAACATCTGGCTGACTGTGCAACCAACCATAATAATAATCTGTAAGCACTTTGACAGGGTGAACCCTTTGCTTTCCCCAGTCTGTATATTGACGAGCTATGTTTATCTACAGACCTATTCAAGAAAAGATTGAAAACACCAGGGCTTTTTCAACACAGGTGTTTAACATTTGCAGGTGCATTTACTTGTTAAAATGTAAAGCTCTCAAATTACTGAGAGTTACATGGTGTCAAATCACATCCTTACAAAAGCGAAGAAGGTGACTATAGAGAGGAAGTGTTCTGAGCATTCATGGATGATTTCAGCCTCTAACATAAGAAGCTTCAAGAGATTACTGTAAACTGCTGAAAATAATTTTCCTCCTCATTCATTCATTTGGCTTTCATATATACTAGAGTTCCAAGAACATCAAAATTGTATATCATTCCACACATACAGACAGACAGACATTTGCTTGCTGCTGGTATAGAAAAGGATAGATCATGAAACTAATGAGATGTTAGGTATAGTTGCTTATTTCTGCAGGAAGGAGAAAGATAAGAGAATTTAATTTTCAGAGTTAACCCTACATTATCTTGTCAATAGTTCTGCCTAGTATTTGGGAAACTGGATTGGACTGCCTGCTGAAAACCAATTTGACGTGAACCCTGAAATGGCAAAGGTTATCATTTAGGTTCATGAATCACTTTTTGCAAGGATAGATTTCTGGAAAAATGTGATGGGGTGTGGATACCATATAAGCTAGACAATCTTTCCTCATTCCTATCAGTTCCTCGCTACCTAAAGCAGTGGTGGCAAACCTATGGCTCTCTGTGGGCAACCATGCCATCACCCCAGCTCAGCTTCACCACATTTTTCCATTGATTGCGTTTCTCTCTGTCATTTGCAGGGAAACTTCTGTATAACAGAAGATATAACAGAAGATATAACAGAAGCTCACAAAAGAAAAAGATCTTGCAGAGCTGCCGGTGTTGGGATGCTCTACCTCCCACCATCCAGCTGGTTTCAGCTCTCCGCTGGGTGAGTGTGCGTGCACAACTTGCAGTTTAGGCACTCGGTTGCTAAAAGGTTCACCATCACTGACCTAAAGAGAAAAGTATTCAACTAATTTAGGAAGATATTAACTGTATCTTAATTGGCCCAACAGCATATGAGAAATGGAGAAAAATGGAGAGAGCAATATCTATTTTTCTATCTATTACCCTCCAAACTATTATGATTTGTTGCTCATCTTTTTTTTTTAATGTGGCACTTTTTTTGCAAAATCAAAATCAAATCTTTTGATTTGGAAACCTAATATGAAATATCATTAAACGATGAAAAAAATTCTATTACTTGCTTATGAACTTTCAAATGCTGTGAGATCTAAAGCCCATTGCATGTATGTGCTCAAAAGCTTCAATTCAAAATCACACGTTCAATATAAAAATGCTCACTTTTAAGTTACACAAGAATGAATCAAATAATAGACAATAAGGAAAGACTATAAGATGTACCTTTCATCAAGCATTGTCATAATGTTTAGGAAACACGGTGTAATTCCATAGGGCTACATGGTTTGTTGACAGTTTCTTGGCTAGAGGGCTTTGCCTCTGATTGGAGCAGCCTGCCTTAATGGACAAGGACAAATGACAGGTTTGCAGATGCAAAAGTACATCTGATGTGCTGAGAAAATGAGTAGGTGGAGTCAAGATCTCATCCATACAGCAAAACAACCAAACAACAATTGTAAATAGCATAATATTTTAAAGACTGGACAGTTTAAAACTCTTAGCCAGTAAGTTTCACTAAGCCAAGAAACATTTTACAATTGTAATTATCAAATTAATCAAATAAGCATGCTTCCAAATGCTGCACAATTAACACATTCTTGGCTGGACACTGAAATGCAGTGCAATATTTAAAGTGTTTTGTTAATAAAATATCACAAATATAAAAGTGTGAGTCCTTGCCTTCTCATATATATTTTTCTTTTGTATTTATTTCTCTTTTGTATATAATTCTCTTTTTCCATCTCAAAATGAAAGCCACGAAGGGCATCTGCAGATGATATCCGCACATAGACATATCCATATATCAAGTATTTACACAAAGACCAGACAAGCATATAAAACATCAAAACAGATGTAGAAACCATGAAAATGTGTCACAATCCATCCAGGAAGGTGAGCAAGTAATAGTAAACTAAAAGAAAAAAAATATTAGCCAAATGAAGTCAGCCATCATCATGTTATCACTGCAACCAGAAAGTACTTGGTATCTGATAAAAAAAATATTTAATATAAAACATATGTATTCACTCTGAAAGTCCTTGAAAAATAAATGTTAAATAAATCTGATCAGTCTCTCTATAAAAGATTACAGAAGAGAAGTACAGTCTCGACAGTTTTAACATGTGGTGTATACACTCAGATATAGGAAAACACCATTCATAATCCTAGCAATCCAATCAAGGAAATCTTTGATGTGTCTCCTAGGGCCTCATTCATGAAAAAAAGGGAACTCCTTTCAAAATAGTCATCTCACATATTCATTCTGTTACTCGGTGGGCCATTATAAGATTGCAGTTGTTCCCAACCATCTGAGATCAGTCAGAGCATTATTGTTGCCTCTGCCAGCTAAACCGCCTAACCCCCTCATCACCCCCCCCCCCAGACAAAAGGTATTCATCAAAGGGCACTTTGTTAAATTCCCTTCAAAGTTGGACTCATGGACCTCTCACGGTGGCCCTTCTGCATCACAGCTCAAGAGCATCCCATATTTCCTTGTGGCCAAGGCTCAGATTTCATTTCCTGAATTTGGGAGTAGAGAAGGAACTGGTTGTTGGATTTGTTGTTTGACCACAAGGGGGACTTCTCTTTGTAGAAAAAAAAAAATACACAGCATCAATCTAATCTGAATAAATTTTGCTCAGCAACTAGAAGGAAAATAAACAAACTTTCTAAAACATTTATTTTGTTCTTTTTATTTTTTTCAAACTGTGTCATCCTTGCCATAAGCAAAAGATTTTTGCCAAGATTATTTCTCTTGAGATATCATATTTCACAAAAAGTTTGTATCCAATTAATAAATCTCCATGTTTTAGCCCACAGAAAGTATTGAACCAATAGCTTAACTTGTTATTACAAGTTTTATTGCAAACAACAATAAAAATTCTAGTTGTCCCAATAGAGTTCTTTGTGTGTGAAAGCAATGGGATTATTCTTCTTCCTTGCAACAAAATAGGTAGTCTTGACTGTGTACTTCTGGTAATTTTTCATAATATGTTCCAAATCCGCCATTTGACAAGAAAAGACAGAAAAGCAGCTACATTCAGGAAGTACTTTTGAAATGTCTTGAAAGGAAATAAGTGCCATTTATTACAACAGGCAATTTTTCTGACTCCAGTCATTGCGTGCTTTTATACGCCCATTCCTTTTCTTAGGTTCTTCTCAAACATGCATATGTACAATACTGATTTTCAAATATTTTCTGGTGGAATAAGATTCTTCTCCAGAGCAACTATCTGGGTGTTGGGAGAAATGTAATCTACAAGAACTGGAATTTTTGTGTACTATTTATTTATCTTATTTTATTTATTATAATTTGTCAGATAATAACAAAAATATGAATACAAGAATATAAAATGCAATGACAGGGATGACAGGCACATTAGTACACTAATGCATGTCCCTTCTACTGACCACTTAGGTATGATGTAAGGTCCACGGAAGTCAGTTTGCGACTGAAACTATGAAAATTTGTAGCTGAGACAACTAAATCAGGTAGAGCATTCCAGACTTTGACAACTCTATTACAAAAGTCATATTTTTACAGCCAAGTTTGGATCGATTTAAATTGTTTAAAGCAGTTGTTAGCACATGTATTATTGCAATTAAAACAAAAACAATCATTTACAGGTAGAACAATTATTGCATATAATTTTATATGCGATACCTAGGTCTGACTGCAAGTGGCGCAGTTCTAAGTTATCCAAACCAAGAATTTTGAGCCTTGTAGAATAGGGAATTCTATTGTGTACAGAAGAGTGCAAGACTTTTCTCGTGAAATACTTCTGGACCAGTCAATTGTACTGATATCAGATATATAGTGGGGATTCCAAACTGTTGAACAATACCCTAAGATTGATCTAGCATAAGATTTATAGGCTCTAATTATCAATACAATGTTTCCAGAAAAAAAACCCTATCTGAACCAAGGATAATTTACTGTGTTCAAGCAAGGCAAGATCTATAATCTAAGACAAACCCTGATTTGAGATGGCTAGTGCCTTGCTTGGATGCATAAATCTTCATCTCAGGATTCAATGCTGTGACAAAAATAGACATCTGTTCCTAATCACAATAATGTCAAAATGACAATATGAACATCATGCCATTGTGACACAAGGTCCCATTTTTTGTGTGTTTGAGTTATGACATTGCAACCCAGTATAGAAGGGACAGAGTTTACACCACAACATTGCAGTGCACGTTTTATCATTTATCCTCCTTCCCTCCCCTGTAGATGCTAGTGGTGCAAAGCTCTTCTTTTGCTTTTGTTAAACCAATTTGTAAAAGGAGGACAGAAAAATAGATCTTCTGTGTGGATTTGACCTGATTCAATTCCAACTGGAGGTTCAAAAAAGGCATGATATAATTGAAATTTTCCATGGAAGGTTGGAAGGCAAACCAATTTAATTCAAGCTTCAGGATTGAAGATTCAATCTAAATATACACATAGAGATAAGCATACATCTCTCTGTGTGTGCATGTGTGCTTGTTTGTGTGCTTGTGTGTGTGCGTATGTGTGTGCTCAAATGCTATAATGGAGGAGCAAGCAAATGCCTGCAACAGCTTCATTGTTTTTGGCAAACTGAGATGGAAATAGTAGAGATGTAGACTTTCAGAGGGCCTTAATCTGCCAAGTGTCAGTTGAGTTTTCAAGAGCTTAAATACAATACATTTTTAAAATATTTCCCCTGTACCTCTTCTAGAGAAGGGGAGCAGAGAAGGGCAAAGAAAGTTTACCATTCTCCTAATTGCCACAAAGAGCTTCAGGTTTTCTGAAACAACACAGAAATTATTTGTTGACTTAAAAGTAAAAACTTTAACAAAGGAATTTAAAAGGTAAACTCGTTCTTTTCTATTTGATTTTCTGGGATGTCAAACTTGATATAACATAGAAGAATGTCCACTGATCTGTTATTTTAGTGTGGCAAGAATGGTGTATCTAGTACTTCCAAATGGAGGGCTGGGTGGAAGGTGCAAGAAGAGCTAGCATAACATGCAACAGGAGCAAGAGGATACAACTAAATGAAAAACTGTTGGTGACCTTCTACCACTGTACCATAGAGAGTATTTTAACTTACTGCACCTATGTATTGTTTGTCAACTGCACAGTGGCAAATATGACAGCACTCCAAAGGGTTAGCACCATTGCTCAGAGGATCATTGGTTGCCCTCTTTTCTCTTTGGAAGAGCTTTATTAGTGCCCTCTGCCTTAAGAAAGTTCAAAACATCCTTAAAGTGCTCATCCTGGCACTCTTTTTTTGAACTATTACCATCTGGCAAATAAATAAAAACAAGGACAAATAGGCTGAAAAATAAATTCTATCCCAGAGCAGTAACTATATTGAATTCTATTGTATAGTGCAATATTAATGCAATATCAGGGGTTTTCAGTTCTATAGAATGTGAAGGATGTGTGTCTATGTTTTATTTTGTGGTTATAATGTAAACTGAAGATAGCATTTAATTTCATTGTACGAGGTACAGTGACAATAAAGTTAACTAAACTAAACAATATTCCAACACAACAAAGAAAGATAATGGATTTTAGAATGTATTCTGTGTATTTCGCATCTTCATCCTTCATGAATTATTAGGTCTGATTTCAGTTCTACCCTATGGTCCTATCTAATGGAAGAACCATTTAAAAATTAATACTGAAAGTCATGCGTTCATGAGTATATTTTCTTAATTTCCATTCTTGTTTTGTGTATAGCTAAAAAATTCAAATTTAATTTGAATTTGAATTTACCTGTTTAATTTACAGGTAAATTTATCACCACCTTTCTTTTTTTAAATGATGTATACATTGTCTTTTATACAGAGGTAAACAAATTAAATTTATATCTGATACCAACAACAGTGCACACTTCAAGTTTTCTATATTATTTCTACTTTACATTAATGTGAGTACAAATGAAGAGGTTTTTGTAACCTCTTGGGCAACTTGTTTTGATATTCCACTTCTCTGCCCTTCTCCAAATGTTATGCTAGTAAATCAAGTACTAAGAGTTTTCTTCTCTCTTAGCAAGCTGAGAACTCCTCTGTTGTGTCAAGAGTTGAAGAAGAGTTGAAGAATTCTAAAGTTTTTAATGAGATTCTGTGCAGGGTTTACCCTTTTGATGACTAGCAACTATCAGTATTTTTGCAGTATGTCATTCTCAGTTATTTCTAGATTGTGAATGCTGCCCTAAAATGAAAATACAACATATCCACAGGATTTATGAAAGGCTCCCAGACAAAGAGTACAGTAGGTTGAGGCCTCCCTGTTACAATAATTAAATATCCAGCACCCTTATACCTCTTCCAGTGCCGGCGTATGAGAGATTTGGCATATGGTAGGGGAAGTTTGGTGTTAATCAATACTATCAACAAAGTAATAAAAAATATGGATGTTATTTTTCCAGAGAAGGCGAGAGAAGATTCGAAAGGGAGAACAAAAAATGGAGCAAAGAATGAAGACATGGTAGGTTTTCTCCAAACTTATCTTTTTCATAAGGTATGAGATACAATATATGTATCATCTCTGGATCTATTTAACACTTCAAAAAACCTAAGTGTGACCAGGATGGGTATATTCTCTTTCGTCTGCAATATATACTGTAGTTGCAAGTGACTGGATCTACATATCTCCTTTTCTTGATATAATCATTCAGATTCCATCTCATTTCCTGCCTCACCAATCCACTCTTAAAATGTTTCTTTATTGTAACCTTAGGAATTGGATACTGGCAGAGGAAAATACAACAAGCCACCATTATGCTCCCATGTTCTAATTTCTTTCTCTCTTTTTCTCTTTTCCTAAACATTAAGCCCAGATCTCAATTGTTTACTTGCTTTTATAGTCTTATTAGAAGTGTTCCTATCAAGTTCTTAACCTACTAGGAACTTCTCATCTGATCCAATTATTATCAAAGTAGCAAACTGTGTTTCCTTATGGATAAATGGAAACTTGTGGGTTGGAAATACAAGTACAACTACAATACACTAAATGGTATCCTCTGGTTTGGGTCCAGACATATGAAGCAAGCAGATTAAATATCATCACATAGTATTCCCAATTCAAAAAATAATAACCCATATCTTCCTGCTGTTAGATAGGAATTTGGGGATTTCAATATAACTAGAAGACACCAATTGGGGCTGTGTACAAATTTATTCCTCTTCCACACTATGCGTACTCACCTGGATTTGTATATCAATGTTATAATAACATGTATAATAATCAGTGTAGAACTGTGCACATTCCTCAAAGATAGCTGAGTCATGAAGAGTCTTTAACAAATGTCTTTTCTTCTAACAAAGCCATACACAGGAAATGAAGAAAGCATCTCCCATTAGGCAGAAGTCCCACTTGGATCAGCAGTGGAGCTCTTTTAATCTCAGCTATTTGAGCAGTTTTCTGACCTGCTAGAGCAAATAGCTTCTAAGGTTACCTGAGGATCATATTTTGTTTTGTTTCTTTTAAGTGGGAGTACATTACAGGTCTTCTCCATGGTACAGTGATCATTGGTCTACATAATCAAGGTTCACTGCTGTGAAAGCTAAGCTCCTGTTTCAAATCCACTATGGGCTGTCACAGACACCTCTTTAATAATACCTGATTGTGATACTAACAAAACAGATTTAATATTTCCAGTATGTGTCTTCTGTTTTGAAGTCCCAAGAGTTAATATTCACAGAAAAATGTTGGCCTATCTGAAATCTTAGTTAAACTCTAAGCCCCCTCCTTCCCTTCCCCTCCCAAAATACATAAAAGCCTTTGAAAACCCCATTCACATATCTACCTATCCTACACCAATCCATAATATCTATTATAGTATACTTATTCCTTCAGGTTAATCCAAATTTTCTTGTCCCCTTCTTTACTGGCAGGGGCTGAGGAAGATGAAATTTCCTGACATTAGAGTTGCTATTACAAAAGAAAAAAAAATAGCTGTAATTTTGAGCAGCATCTTATTTTTCAAGCCATAGACTCCTGTTCTTTTTTTTAAAAAAAAATAGAGCTGTATTTGAATACCGGTAGTCCTTAACTTATGAACACAAAAGAGCCCAAAATTTCTGGTGCTAAGTGAGACATTTGTTAATGAATTTTCCCAGTTTTACAGCCTTTCTTGCTTTTCTTTGTTAAGTGAATCAACATTCACTTACCAATGTCTCCAAGTGATACAAATGATGGAATGTGTCACAATGTCATAAAACACACATTGTGATTTACATATTTCACTGGACATTAGAAACAAATATGTAATAGCAATGTATATATATATGTGTGTGTGTGTGATATCACTATGCACAAGTTATTTTGCTATCAGTGTATAAGTGATTTGCTGCAGGCATTCCTTGTTGCCAATTGAAGTTTTTTAACCTTAGGTGTCCTAATCACATTAAAGACAAATATCTGTTCTGACCATAATGAGGATTTTTGCTGCATTACAAATCTCCCCAAATCTTATTTGTAGGAAGACTTTGTATATAGTTTAATATTTGATATGCTTACTTATGCCATTGGAAAACTGTATAAGCATCACATAAAGTCATGAAATTGGAAAACGTCTTGGAAGTGATCTAATTGATTTAATTGATTTAGGTGCTCCCAATTCTGGAATGACTCTAAACTGCCCACATTGCAAACAGAATAAAATACAGTCCAATTATAAAATACCAGAACCAACAAAAAATATGGAACCAGGACATATTGATAAATTCAGCCATCAACACAAAAAGTATATATCAGCAAAACTCTCAAGGAGCACCAACCATCCTAATTCAGCCAGATCTTTAAGACTTTACAAAATGGTATAAAGATAGGAGCCTTCCACATCTCAGAAAATTCATGCTGTGTCCTAAAAGATGACACTGTTTAATGGAACATACCCAAAGCATATCTGAGGGACTTCAGACTACCACCAAAGGTGCTCAGGAACTTCTATTCCTGCACTGTAGAGAGCATCCTGACAGGC
>JAEANM010007045.1:0-18070 GCA_017656035.1 Myanophis thanlyinensis
GTGTGTGTGTGTGTATGTATATGTATAAGTACCGTATGTATGTGGAAATGTCTGCCTAGCCCCGGTATTTCCTGGGGTTAGGGGTTTATAAGTCTGGAGATGTATTCTGTGTTTGAATGTATTCTGTGTTTCTGTGATTTATGTGATTGTACTGATGGAGGCTCATTTAATTTCACTGCACACATGTTGTACATTGACAATAAAGAATTGAATTGAATTGGGTTGAGTGTGTAAAGTTGCACCATCAGGTTCTGGGCAAACATAATTTCATTTCAGGTTTCAAGAAGTAGATTGTAGACTGATAGAAAAAGAGGTTTAGCCACTTTCACAGCTATTCACATCAGCAGCTATTTACAGTGGAAGAAAGTAAACTAGATTGGAGAGGGCTGCAATTATATCCTGAGTACTAACTACTGAGTTTCGGATACATGGGTACTGATGAGATGATTAGCGCCGGAGACTCCTAGACCACAGATTAATTAGGAACTGTTAATAATAAGCAACATGCATTTGATGCAGTGAAGTTTAACAAGTAGTCCTCCCTTAGTGGCCCAAAATTGGAACTGGCCACAGCTGCTAAGTGAAGCATCATATGACTGTGACTTAAACTATTTTACTTCCACCTTCTCTATGCTTGTCACAAGCCAGTTGTAAAGCACACAAATGGTGATCACATGACTGAGATGCTACAATAGATGCAAATGCTTGTTGGTTTGTTTTCTACACTGTTGTAACTCTGAATGGTTGCTAAATGAGGCAGTAAGTGAGGACTGTCTGTAGCTGTAAACGTGGTTGTTTTTCCTCCTAGCGATTCCTGCAGGATCCTTATGCTGCCACCTTTGGCGGCTTCTCCAAAGTTACCAATTTCTTCCGTGGAGCTCTGCACCAGGAAGATGGACTTGCCCACCATTCCCATAGTGACTCAGCAGCTGCCAATGTGGAGGAAGAGACAGGCTTTGAAGTCATCACCTGTGTGAGTGTTGAAATAGGCAATTTTTATGGCTGGCAGAGCTGGAAACCAGTCAAAGGGGAAGAGGTGTTTTTCTGGCTCAAGAAATAGTTGGTTATCTTTTCTGACACCCATTTTCTCCAACTGTTACAGAGTTACTGAAGATGTGGTGATGTTGTGGGGGGAGCTTGTAAAAATGCAACAAATGGGACACTATAGAAGGAGCAGATTACAAGCAAACTCTTTGAAGGAAATCCCTTCCTCTTGATCAAAGAGCAGCCAGTCAGTCTTTAAACACAGAAGTTTAAATGGACTAATGTCAACCTTAGAACAAATCTTTGAAATGATGTGCAGGAGGAGTGGCGGCTAGTTTGTTAGAGTGGCTTGTGCTGCCTTGTCATGTTTACACATGCATCTGTCAGTTTTATATATTCGTGTATCAGAATGTGAAAATTTGCCTAATCTAGTCTTCCCATCAGCGGAGTGACTACACAAGTGATTCATAGGAGGAGTATAAAACATCACACACAGCATGAAGCTGATCCAGTAGTAGCTAACATCCAAACGTATCTTGACATTTTATAGAAACTTGTTGGAGATTCCAAGTCACAAAGATTTGTAGGATTGTGAAGATTCAGCTTCTGGGTGAAAGCCCTTAACTTGTAGATTTCTTACAGCAAGAATGGCAGCTGTGGTTGCTCTTAAGAGGATTTCAAACCTTATATTTGTGCTTTCTGAAATTTAACTGAAAGATACCAGTTGAGGGTATTTTAAAAGTGTGTCATACTTGGAACTGGTTTGAAGAGCTGACTATATTGAAGATGGTTATATTACTCTAATACGTTTATAAGTTTCCTTCAAAAGATTATGCTCTTAAAAGTAACTTAAAAATGATCAAATAAATGAAAAAAATAGTGGTACCTTGGTACTTGACTCCTTTGAAACTCATTGAATTCAGCACTCAATGCATTTTGACATGAACATTTTGTTCTGGTGCTTATCGTTTGGTTGGTATTCGTGCAAGCTAGAACTTGTCTGTGTCAGCCTGTGCAGTGAGTCACAATCCTTTCCAGCTGAAACAAAGGATCACATGTTAATTATGTGGTTTGTTTGGAACTTGTTTTTAGTATCTGTCGCACCTCTTGGAATCCATTCATTATGAGTATCGAGGTACCACTGTAGTTAACAGATCCACAACAGAATTTCTCCTTTCTTTGCTAGATCTACTGCTGCAGTGAAACTGGAAAGGTGCTTCTAGAACTTTTTTGTGTGAAAATTTGCAATATGTAGGCACATTTGGCTATAGAAAGAATTATTTAGGCTCTTCAGCTTTACAATGTCCCTTTAATTCAAAAGAAAGAAAGTTTTAATCATTATCCTTTCTCCCTCCTTCCCTCTTAAGGAACTTTTCTTCTTCAGATACAATTGTTTTTTTTAGCTTATTTTGTTCCTAGCAGCAGGCACAACTAGGAGAACGGCCCTCTGTTCAAAGGGAGACCCCTGTTACAGAGCAGGAATGGGAACAGCACCTGGATCCTGATGGGCGTGTACTGGATCCCATTGGATTGCGGAAAAGGATCTTTGCCGGGGTGAGATTTGTGGGACAGAGGACAGCTGGACCAGCATGTGTTTCTGGAATTTAAAAAAAAAAGAGGAAATTATTGTGGCTGTTGATTGGAATGTCCATGTAAATTGGGCAGAGTAGTATGATATTGGATAGTCCTCAACATATAACTTTTTATGGTGGTTGTAAAGTGAATGTGGCTGTTGTAAAGTGAGTTCTGTTGTATATAACACCCATTGTCCACATTTGGCATTACTTTGCCAGTTTCTGGCAAAAAAAACCCAAACCACACTCAGAAATCATGGTCATGTGACTGCAGGACATTGCAATCAGTCATAAATCCAGATTGGTTACTGTTGCCCAAAATGTGATTACGTGACTGCAAGGGCTGCCAGGCTGTCTGAACTTTGAATTGGGGGTCATAACATCAAACAGTTGTTAGTTGAGGTCCACCTGGACTGTGTTTCATACCACTGATTTAAGTTCTAGAATTGATGCAAGGTAGGTGCTTTGTTCTATAATAACTTGGCTCGTTGCTTTCTTTCTTTGAACTATTTTTTTTTTGTCCTTTTCAGGGTCTCAGCATGTCATTACGTAAGGAAGTGTGGAAGTACCTTTTGAACTATTATTCCTGGGGCAACACCAACGAAGAGAACAAGGCACAAGTGAGACGGAAAACGTAAGCCTAATTCCTCATCAGGGAGTGGCCTCTTTGAGGGACAACTGGTCTTGGGGCTTGGCAAGGACTATTGGTCTGCAGAGGTGACCTGAGTCTGAGCATTTTCCCACTCCATTCTTCCCACCTTCTCCTCAGAGACAAATACTTCCGCATGAAGTTACAGTGGAAGTCAGTCAGCGAGGAACAGGAGCTGCGGAACTCTTTACTGCGGGGTTATCGCAGCCTTATTGGTTGGTATAAATTCTACCTGTTGGTTTTGAGGTTTACTCTCATTCTGTAACAGCACCTGGCTGATTTGTTTTTGCCCATCTTCTTTGCCAATGGCTGGATTCACAACTCTTGGAATTCTTAGCCATGCTGAGCTACTAGCCTAAAGCAAGGTCATTCTGCTCATGCAGTCTATCCTCATATTACAGCTAGATGCTTCTAAATGCAATTCTTTCTTCCTTTATTGTTTCCCAGTATAACTAATATTGGAAATCACGTTTCCCCTTGAATGTGGAGGTTCCTCCCACTATCTGCTCTGATTAATAGTTAATAATCAGTGTACAGAGGACAGAATATTTTAGAGCTTTCCAAGATAGCAGCTATCACCGCTACTTCCGACAGTACACTGTATGAATGAATAATGCATTATATAAATAAGTGCTTTTTTGAATATGGCCTGAATCAGTTGCCAATCAGATTCAGTGAGTAATTTCCTATATGCTATATCAGTGGTCCCAAACCTTTTGGGCACCAGGTACTGGTTCGATGGAGAAAGGTTTTTCCACAGACTGGAGGGGTCTGTTCATATGCTGCATACACCCTGTGGATGGGACTTCACTTGTTTGCATGGCCCAGTTTCTGGCATGCACGGGACCCGTGGTTGGGGTTGGGGACCCCTGTGCTACATTATAGCAATAGCACTTAGACTTACATGCTGTTCCATAATGCTTTGCAGCATTCTCTTAAGCGGTTACAGGGTCAGCATATTGCCCCAGTAATCTGGTCCTCATTTTATCAACTTTGGAAAGATGGAAGGTTGAATCAACCTTGAGCCGATCAGGATTGAACTGTTGGTAGTGAGTAGAGTCAGCCTGCAATATGGCATTCTAACCTCTGCGCCACCACAGCTCATTTATAAGACAACAAGTCTGATCTCTATTTCTAAAACATGATCGATTATTGATTTCTATGGAATCCCCCCAGTGCTTGTCCTAATATTCTGGAACACCCTTTTTCTAATCTAAATTTTCTAAGGTGGGTGTATGACCATTTGTTCTTTCCTTGGGGTACAATGCCTCCACCTTTCATTGTGTTGCTTTCCTGATTTAGTTTGCCTTTTTTAATGAATTCCTTCTCTAAGTTATCCTTCTGAATGTCCCTTGTAAAGGGGCAGCACAGGTGAGTTTTATAAACTTGTATTTGTGCCTTTGCAGAAAGAGATGTCAGTCGCACAGATAGAAACAACAAATTTTATGAGGGCAGTGAGAATCCAGGACTGGTACTCTTGAATGATGTGCTGATGACCTATTGCATGTACAACTTTGATCTAGGTGAGTTCCAAGGAAGGGCACCAGTCCAAATCACCATGGCTTAAGAGGAGGCTCTTAGAAACACAGAAAACTGATGGCAGAAAAACACCAAGGGCTCCACTATTGATTTATTTTTATTTGTAGTCATTATTTTTTACTTCTATTTATTTAATTTTATTCATTTTATTTTTGTCAGATCATAATCGTGTGTTTATCCTAAGCATGTTTAAATTCAATTACAGATGATTGACCCACTACCTCATCTGAAATTTGGTTCCAAGTTTCCACTACTCCGTGAAGTAATACTTTCTAACATTACTTTTGAACTTCCGTCCTGTTTATTTGAGATCATACTCCTGTGTTCTTGATTTTTGCTTAATATTGAAACTATTGCCTTCTGGAAGTTTAATGGACAAAGATGGAAGGAAGTAGAAGTATGGGTAGAAAGGAATACAGTATAATCATGTGCAGCTACATGGATGTAAAAAGAATGCTTCCAGGGAGAATATGAACAGCTTATTATAACCTTCAGTGTAAACAAGACACAAACTTGGGAGACTGAGCCAGCAGCCATGTGGCCTAGGACATGATAGAATTAGTGAGGTCTAATTAGTAAGGATTAGCCAAGACCCAACACAGTCTTTGTGTTATCACTGTCTTCTTAATGCCAACATGTTTCTTGGAACTGTATGAGCCCGGGGAAGGGTGTAGGTTCTTTTAAAGAGTCATCGCAGAAAAGACAAGCATTAATCTGAAGCTTGAAAAATCACCTCAAATTAAAAAATTAACACTCTCGTTCATTATTTCTTTTGCTTGCCTGAACAGGGTACGTTCAAGGTATGAGTGATCTCCTGTCCCCCATTCTCTATATCACCCAGAATGAAGTCGATGCCTTCTGGTGCTTCTGTGGTTTCATGGAACTGGTGGTGAGTACGCCGTCTGGGTCAAAATAAAAACGCTTTGTAACCATAATCAATTAATATATCCTTAGCCTCATTTTAAAACATTTCTCTAGCAAAGTTACAGTCTGAAATTTAAGGAAGCTTTGGGCCTTTGAACTGACTTGCTGCTAGTTTCATTTTTTTTTTTAAATATGTGTTTGGATTATAATCTTGGTTTTTGTATTTTAACAAGTGCTTTGAAGACTACTTTTAGGGAAGAGGCTGGTATTCAGGTAGTCTTTGGCTTACAACCACAATATTGTCCAAAATTTCTGTTGCTAAGTGAGATATTTATTAGAAGAGTTTTACTCCATTGTATGACCTTACTTGCTACAGTTGTTAAGTGAATCACTGCAATTAAGTTAGTAACACGGTTATTAAGTGAATCTGACTTCCTTGTTTATTTTGCTTGTTAGGAAGTCAGATTGCAATGGGACACTGCAGTCGTCATAAATACAAGTCGGTTGTCTGAATTTTGATCATACGAACCATGGGAATGCCATAGCAATCATATCTGTGCAAAACAGTCATATATCATATTTTTAGTGTTGTTGTAACTTTGAACAGTCACTAAATGAACTGTTGTGTCTATCTGTATATCTATCTGTATACTACCAGTATATATTTACTTAACAATAATTACTTCTCCCCACTGTTTTTTTTTCTCTCATGGTTTTCTATTTTCTGCTTGCAGCACCACAATTTTGAAGAAAGCCAGGAGTCCATGAAACGCCAGCTCTCCCAGCTCACCTTGCTTCTTAGAGTGCTGGATCCCCCACTCTGTGACTTCCTAGGTATAGGTGTATTACAAGTGTAAAGAAGTTAAAAATTAAGGGATTTAGTTTCTATGGAGATGTCTGTGTTTTTGTTCTTTAATTAAGTCTCATTATTCAGGGCCTTTTTGTCTTTAATTTGACCTACAAATACTCAAAAAACGTATTTTACACCAATGAATACCTATCTACATAATTCCATCTTTCGCTTTTGCTTCCGCCCTATTTTCCCTGCTTCCCAAAGACTCAAAGGAATCTGGCAGCTTATGTTTCTGTTTCCGATGGATCTTGATCTGGTTCAAGAGAGAATTTCCCTTCTCTGAAATTCTTCAGCTTTGGGAGGTGAGACTGGAAAAAGTAGTTCTTACTCATGTCAGGAGGGTTAGGGGAAACCTAGGTGAATTCATTTCATTCTGGGGATTGCTGAAAGGAGCAGAGAAAACAGACTGGTGAAAAATAGAGTTTTGGGACTGTGGTACAGCGTCGAGGTGTGGGGAAATGCCTGAGGGAGACTTACAGATGCAAAAAGTGTTAGAGAGACAGAGACTTGTGGGAATGCTTTCCAGCCATTCCTTTAAGAAGCTTAGATTTTCATGTATACCTTTCCCAGATGGTATCTCAACATACAGCTGTCAGTCCTCGTGCTGCAGAGAACACTTCCTTGGAGAGACTCGATAAGCCGAACAGAATCCCAGATATACACATTGCAAGACAGTACGGCAGTGCCTGGATCTGCTCATTTGGAGTCTAAATCTAAGTGCATAATGAGCAGTTTTATTGGCAGATGTGGCTTGAATGAAAGTCTTCTCGGCTCATTCCTCTCCAGTGAGAAATGGGCTGTTTTGAATTAGGCCACTGGACATAATTATTGAAGGCTAACTCTGCCCATAACAGCAGTTCAATCCTGACTGGCTAAGAGTCAGCTCAGCCTTCCATCCTTCTGAGGTGGGTAAAATGAGGACCCAGATTGTTGGGGGCAATATGCCGACTCTGTAACACCACTTAGAGAAGGCAGAGTTCCCCAACATTTCTGGCTTTGCTGACTGGTGGGAGTGGGGAGGGGATAGCTTGCACAAGTGGCTGGCAAATGTATGCCTGTGGACGCAGCTCCATTTGTGTAAGGGGCATGCATGCCTGCTGCTCCTGCAAATGGAGCACGTGAACCCTCTTGTCCCCTGCTTGTGCAAGTGAGGATGCGCATGCATGTGCGCTTCTGTGGCTCAGTTGCAAACCCTTGGCCATGGCACAGGTTGGGGATCCCTGCTGTAAAGCACCATGAAGCGTTATATAAGTGCTACTGCTATAATTCTCGTGATGTCCCATTCTATCGGTGGAGAAACAGCGTTTCTCTTCTTATCACCACAATATAGGCCCAGGTATGTGTCTTCACTTGGGTTAGGTTATATTTCAGTCTTTTTCCATTAGTTCTCTAAGGGTAAAGATAGTCCTCGGGGTTATGATGGTAATTGGGATTGGAACGGCTAAGCAATGCAGTCATAAATGCTATCTGCATGTGACTGCATTGCTTAGCGACAGCAGTGTTGGAGCTCACGTGACCAGAATCCTAGGCAAGCAGGCTGGCAGTTAAGAGTTGCAGATGGGGTGCTACAATATGGGTAGGCTGGTACAGAAGGTTGCTAATGACTGCAGCTCTCTGATGCTATAATTGTGAGCTGGGTACCTGGGCGCCTAGTTTGCGATCACGTGACTGCGCATAGCTGTGCAACTTCATGGACCTTGCTTAAATCTCCCTCATTCAGTGCCACTGTAGCACTGAACAGTTGCTGAACAAGGGGTGGTAACCCAAGGACTACCTGTACTTGCTACCAGAGCTCCTTCATAAGCCAAAAGGATCCTCAGAATTGATGCTCAGAAGCAGTCATGTCCAGTGCCCGTCTTATTTCTGAGTTCCAAGGATCAATGTATGTTGGAAGTACCTGCTGTACTAGATCACTCTAAAAATCCCCAAGCATCTGCAGGAAATCACTTGATCCATAAGATTTCTAGGCTGGAGTATTCTAATTGGAGATCTGCAGAAAAAAATGATCAGAATATTGACCAGGCAGTCATGGTAAAGATTTAGATTGATCTTAGATAGGTCCAAGCACTTGATCGGCCTTATGCTGCTGCTGCCATGTAGATGCTGGTGGTGGTGATGATAAGAGTTTTATGGTTTTTATGTTGTGGATTTTTAATGTTGTAAGCTGCCTGGAGTCACCTATGTGTGGCTCTGGAAAACCATATAAATTTTCTAGGTAAACAATAAAATACAATTACTTAGCAAGGAGAAACTGTGCAAAGTCCATGAGGTATTAAGCAAAAGGTGGCAATAAATTTAGATGTATGATATTGCATCTCACTTTCCTAGCTGTAGATACACCAGGCAAGTGTTATAAGTGTACATGGATTGAGAAAATCTTCATAATCAGCTCTTGATTTGGGCTAATAAATCTAGTTTTCTTCCTGTCCGTCTGGCATAGAACTGTATTGTAGAATTTAACAAAGACAGATGGTCTTTAGAGAGTCTGCTGACTTCCCCCAGTCTCAATTGTTTTCCTCACAGAGGAACTTGGTTGAAATCTGGCCCCATGGCAGAGAAGATCAAATGATGGAACAAGGCAAGCTACATTTTCTAGTTTTTCATTGAACAAGGTTCATCTCAGGGGATTGGAAAAGACAGAATACTGTGTTTAATTAGGCAATTGATAAATAATATTGCTAGTTAATACCCTTGCCCGGTCTAAATTGTCTTTGTATCTCTCATTCCAGGTATTATGGACAGAATTACCTTGCCCCAATTTCCATCTGCTGGTGGCCTGTGGCATTCTGGATGCAGAAAGACAGGCTCTTATGAACTCTGGTTTTGGCTTTAACGAGATTCTCAAGGTGAGGGTCAAGCAGATGAATCCTTTCTCATATCTCTCACTCTCATAAGGATAGGTTTGCGTTTGAACTCTAAACATGTACCATTCACAGTTTCAAGTTTACAGGAACAAATGCTGAATTATGCTAGTAGCTTGCTTTTGAAAAATGAATGGTATATGCTAGAAAACAATGGATTCTTTTCTGCTCAGATTATCTGTCATTGTGCTCTCTGCTGTTATGCAAAGTTTCTGCTGCTTTGCTTGATTAAGGAATAATGTATTTATTTCACTATATCTCACTCATTTCTGGAAGATTTTTACATCCATAATTCTTATATGCCATTTAAAACAATTCCCCAAACTCAGAACATGCATTCTGGTTTATAGGAAAATTCTTCTGTAACATTTTTCACACTGTCCACTCCATTTCCTTCTGTCTAGCTGAATTTTACATTCATGTTTAGCTGAGTGTCTTCTTTTTGTTTGTGTCTTCCCAAAGCATATTAATGAACTGACCATGAAGATGAGCGTGGAAGACATCTTATGCCGGGCTGAGGCAATCTACAGGCAGCTGGTTTCTACTCCAGTGAGTTTTTGCCAATGAGGCATGAAGCATTCCTACTGCAGTCTCCTTTCTGGAGCCAATAGGCAAGACATCCACAATAAGAGGAATATGTAAAACTATGTTGAAATAACGATCCAATTTTGACTGGATTGAAAGAATGTTCCTCAACCAGATGTCTTAAATACTGGCCCCATATTTCTATCTAGCATATCTGTTGGCTTTCACCTTGACCATTTCTTGTGTTTGAAATTCACGCTGAGCAAAATGAAGAATAACCTGGTGATTTGGAGACCTGATGTTATTGGGAGACTGAAATGGCTAGGTGGAGTTTGCCCTCCCAAAAACACAGGAAGTGCTCCATCTGTCATGTGTGTGGTTAACAATAGTGCTTACAAGATTTGTGGCAAAATATTATAAGAAGAATTCCTCTTCAGGGTTGTAGCTGGCATCAGAATTACATGGACACTGAGCACACTCAGTTTTCATTGTGTTGCTTGAGTGTTTTTCTCCAAGTTCTTATAAGCTGGTGATTGTTTGCTTTGTCTGCAAAAGGCACATAATTGTCATTGTTGTGATCACCATTATTGTTGTTGTTTATTGTACAGTCAGTCAGACGTTCAGACTGAATTTGTCATTTATCCACCAATTGAGTCCGTCCCAAGGACCCAGGATAGGTAGATGTTTAGTACAAATCAAGATATTGTGTATTTAATCCAATGAGGTCTGAGGTCCACACTCTTGTACCTTTGAGTCTATTGACTCCTGGAGCCTTCAGGGACAAGTTCCTGTGGTTTTCTTGGCAAGGTTTTTCAGAATTGGTTTGCCATTGCCTTTCTTGGGTTGAGAGAAAGTGACTGGCCCAAGATAGGACTGAACTCCCAGTCTCCCGATTTCTAGTCTGATGCCTTAATCTCTATATCAACCCTTTTTAGGGCCCTTAAATCTAATGATAGTCACATACCTGGTGACTGTGAATGGTGGCTTATGTAGCATTGTATTAGTTCATTATGTTTTAGTCTAAAATTTAAGTACCCAAAACACTGCCTACATGACTCTTTTGTTGGAGAGCCAAGATTTGAAGCCTAGAATTTATACATTTCAAGCAGGACTTTGCCACTGAAATTTTTGGGGTATTTATATGCCACAGAAGCTGTGTAGGATCTAAACATACTACGCTAGGGGATGACTGATTGAGAAAAAGCTACGTATTAAAGTCTTGGGTTTTTTTTCTGCCAGGATTTACCACGTAATGTCCAGGAACTGCTGGGCCTCTCCGAGAGCAAATCTCCCACCTCCAGCACTGACACAGCCAGCTCTCCACAGCCACTGTCACCCAGTCAGGTGCAGGAGATGGACTTGACTGACAGCGTTTCCCCAAGCCAGCCGGACAGCAGCATTGAAATCCTGCCTGCGGAGGATGCTTCCACCTCTCAGAGCTTGACTCCATGAAAAATTCAACACGGCCAAAACCATCTTAACACAAGCACTTTAATCAGAGCAGGGGGTGGGCTAGGAGGGAGGCAGGTCAGGGGGCCTTGCAAGGTTATTTTCTTCCTGACGTTTAAATAGTTGTAGGAATATCAAGTCTCAATCACAGCCAGCGGGCTTTGTGTGCACAGTGTGCCTTTATCTGTAACATAAGGCTTCCTTGAAAGTCCCAGGTCTTTGCCCGAAGTTGATTTTCATTTTTGGTTTGTATAAAAAGACAGAAAGGAGCAGACTAGTAGCTGTTGTCCCAGTGGTCTTCCGATTTGTATTCTGAACCTCGTAAATCCTGTTTTTGCTGTCTGTCTTGCAACATTTATCTTCCCCCTCTCAGTTTTATATGTTCAGATTCAGGTTTTTTTTTGGCAGCAGCTATTGCTTCTGCCAATTTGAAGCCTCTGCCTTGACTTACAAAATTAGTTGGAGATGCCCAAGCTATATGCTAAACAAAAATGCAGGAAAGCTGATTAGAACAGTTCCTTAGTGGAAAACTGAGTGTTGCAGAGATGTTCTCTTTGTGGAAAAAACAGAATCAGAGATTTTTAGGACTAGAGGCGAGAAGGCCCAGCTCCTAAGTTATTTAGTATTTTGCCAAGGAATTCCTGTTGATATGCTGCCTCATGCTTTCTTCCCACAGCTGGAGGTTCATCTCATGTCCTGCTTGCTGCTTTCTCTTTAAAACATGATTATAAACTAATTGCAATACATTGAGGAAAGATGTCAGACTTTGTTCTTCAGTGCCTCTCTAATCCAGCAGGCACGTGGATTTGAAGCTTTGTGTGCATACGCAGACTATTCTCCTTCCCACCAAACAGTCTTTCTTGGTCCTTATCTTGCTTCCCTCCCCCTTTATAAAATACATTAAAAGTATTGTGTCATTCTGTTGAGTGTGCAGCTCTTTGGGGGTGAACATTGCTTGGCCTGAGCTATTTACTGGGTGGGCTGATGAGACTGGAGAGAGGAGGAATAAAAAAAAAGGTTTTCAAAAGCTGCTCCTTACCTGAATGGTGTAAGGCCTTTCCAAAGCACGCATGCATTCCTTCTTTCTGTGCTGCGGTTTTTAAACTAGTGTGATTGTGGATTACTGCAAAGAACACTTGATCATTGAGAAATGAAAAATAGATCTTGTAAACACATGTCAGCAATTCAGTCCAAACTATCTATACATGAAATGTAAACACAAACTAGGAGCAGACATATAGATACAAAAGAAAGCAAATAGAGAATAAAATTGTAAACAGATAAAAGAATGTTCAGATGGATGTATTTTCTACAATACAGATTAATGACATCTTAATACAAACTACAGTAGCTGAAGTTTTTAAATCACATGACTGCTTAGAATCAATTACTATATATATTTTTTAATCTAGATCTCTCTCTCCAAATGAAGCCAGTCCAAAGGCTGGGGATTGACACATTTCATTAACTCTGTCCTCTTGGAGCAAAAGTCATTGATGGGAGCCTAGTGGTTTGACCACCTTATATTTAAGGTATATCTGTAATTGAGTGTTTGCAGAGGAGGCTCTATGACCTTGACATGTAATTTATCATTGCTGACTTCTATTTCAATGTTGCTTTCTTCCCCCAACAAGGAATCCACTACCTATTTAATTAAATCATTTTATTATGCTGCTATATTTAGAAGTAATAGATTCAGTGGGGCAGCGTCCATTATGAACTATCATAAAAAAAAAAGCAATGACTGACATGTCTGGTCAGATCAGTCATCCATCAAACAGCATTGTTTACACTAAAGATAATGCTCCAGATATTGGATTTCAATTCACATTAATATTGTCAATCTGGGTAGATTCATGGCAGGCTACAAGTTGACTTGGTTTAGCCTTCATTAAACAGTAAGTGGCTATCCAAAATTTCAAAAACCTTCCCTGGTTCTACCTAAATTTTAGGACTGGTATTTATCATTGAGTAAGATTGGGATGGAAGTTCCTATTGGAGTATTTTTTTTAAATTTCCATCACATTGATATAGGGAAGAAAAAAATTGATTCCTGGCTTTGTGAGATAATGAGTTGGGTCTTGCAGGAAAATCAGCGTTTTCTGATTATTTAATAGAAGAATCTCAAGAGTTCTCAACTTTGCTCAATTTTGAACTTCGAAAGTGTGTCCCTTGGAGTTACTGGACAATGGTGCAGAATATAGTCTGTCACAGCTACCTTCTGGAAATCTTTAAATAACTTTTCCAGTTTATGCTCTAGAGATGGTAAGGTGGTCTTACCATCCTAGTACAATCCAAGTCAGATCATAGTTATATTCTCAGTCTCTGGTACACCTACCTGCTAAGATCTAGTACTTTATTTATATTTTTTATTTCTAAACCACCTGTCTCCCTCAGAGGGAGGAAGACAACAGTGGACCAAGACAGGAGGAACAGGAAGCCAAATGCTCCAGAAAACTGATCTAGAGGAAGGAGACAGGCACTTGTGGCATGCTGTGATAAGAAACATTCTCCCCATTTCATACTTGACTAGCCAACAAGCATTGATCTTGTGGGTTTTCATTGTGTAAATGACAGGTGTTACCTAGGGAATGAAGTGTAGAGGATATTCTCTTAGGAGGCTGATTTCAGGGGTGTTCTCCCCTGATCCAGGGGAGTGGGAGATGTCTGCAGTCATTTGGGGTAGCCCAGTTCTGTGCCTTTACTACGGAGAGTCCAAAGCCGGGACTCTGCAAAATCATATTACTGCTGACCCTTCCCCTGCCCTATGAGCGAAGGGTAACGGCCACAGGAGCTTACATTTTCCAGCTTCTCTGCAGCAAACCAGATTCCACTGCAGTGAATGCAGCATTGCTCTCCTCGCTTCTCTCTCCCCCCCCCTCCCCAGCACTGCAGGAGAGCAATGCAGGGAGCCGGTGATGCAGTACTAAATGGCAATTTGTCCAAGATCACGAAGCTTGGCTGGCTGCTCGCGTTTCTATGCCTTCCTCTTTTGTCTTGCTGAAACACCTAGCAGTGAGCACAGGGAATTTGGGGGTTGGGGGGGGGGGAGGACAGAGAATCAGGAGGCGGTTCGCTGGGAATAAAAGCATCTGCACAGTCCTGCAGATGAGCTATCTTTTGGCTTCTCTTCTTGTGTCCCTCCCTCCCCCCCAGTGCGTGCTGTTGCATTAAAAAAAAAACTGGGTTACATCAACCTGTTTTCCTATATATTATAGGGGGACTCTGGTAGCACCTTTTCTGATTAACAAATCTTGTTAAAAGGTATAAGCTATTAGGACTCTTTTTTTTTAAAACACCATAGCATATATTACAGGAGAGAGTATTCAGCCAGGATGCCAGAGAATACAATACTCAATTTCCCTCCTGAACAATATCTGGGAATCTTGCCGTCTTTTTCTTCATGTCCATGGATGATACTGCCAGCCATCATCCGATAAATTATTTTCTCTCTTAAATGCGTTACCACAGTAACGTCCCCGATCGCCTTCCCTAACCAGCAGTCGAAAGTACAATTTTCCTCTCAGCAAATGCTCCCAGCTGCTTTGCCATTCCTGTAAATACGGGAATCAGGAGCAAATAGTACAAATACTGGTACCTCATTTCAATTCCAGGAACGAATATGAACCTACAGCTAAGGTAGTTGGGCTGCAAAAATCCAAATAGCCACTAGATGAAGGCACAGCCCAGCTTCAGTAGCTACAGTGCGTCTCATCTAGCACAACAGAAACTGAAGGAAGCCAAATGTATTTATTTTAGGCTCTATCAGACAGAACTGCAGTGAGATTGAGAGGTTTCTTAAAGGGGAAGGTTCATACCTTCAATCTTAGTTTCTGCGTTGCACCAGCTTGAGGGTGACTGAGCTTCTTGCAGTCTATATCGAAGCTTCTCAACCACAGCACAGCAACTTTAAGATGTGCGGACTTCAACTCCCAGAATTCCCCAGCCAATTGAAATCCACACATCTTAAAGTTGCCGAGATTGGGAAACGCTGGTCTAGATGCCCTGAATAATTTATTTTAGCGTTTCACTCCTGCTTTTTCTTCAAGGTATTCCTGACATTATATAGGGTGCTTCCCCCTTTTAAAATATCTCGACCCTGAAGTTTAAACTGGAAGTGTTCCCGTGAAAATGACTCTAAAGACGTACAATTATTGAATACATGTACCATTGGAAATCTGGTTTGTTCAGGAACCACAACTGTCTGCATTAAACTATAAATCATGATTTATTAACAGGCAGAGGCAGGAATCTCAGAACGCATCACATATAAAACTAACCTTAAGCTCTATTTTTAACTTTAGCACTGTATGTAAATTCAGTTTAATTGCCATGTGACAATTTGAATTTGATCTCCAGTCTAGTGGGAGTTGTTATCTCTCCAAATTCAGGGAAAGCAGTAAGCTGTTCACATGCCTTTTCAGAATTGAAATTGGTTTGGCCTTATTGGCTGGACTAGAAGACCTCCAAGGTCCCTTCCAACTCTGTTATTTTGTCATTCTATTCTCTTTAAAAAATCAGAGCATCTTGGTTCAAAGGTCTAAGAAAATCTTAGTTTTCCTGGTTTCCATATTTTCCTACTATCTCAACCCATTGAAAGTTTTATCTACAATAATGAAACCAGCTTGCCCTGCAATGATTTTTTTTAAAAAATACTATTGTGGCAGAATATATACATTAGCATCTATGGAAACCTAATTATAAATGGAACATTTATAATCTTTATGGGTCAAGGTGGTATTTAAAATGGCAGAAGCAAATCCTTAAGATACACAAAGTTCTTCCTTGAAATAGCTGAGGAATAAAATTATATGAGCAAAGCTATTAAGATTTACAGCAAGGACATGAAGGAGGATTTTAAAAAGTCAAGATGGTGGCTACATCCCTATAGTGAAAAGCCTGGCATTTTGACTACTTTTTTGAACCCCTGCAGATGTCCCTGATTAACATATTGATAGAAAGAACAAAAAACGGTCTGATTTGGCAGAGAAGCTGAAGAAACTAGACTAGTTCACACTTGTATATACAGTATTGTATTATCTGCTTACTGCACACTTATAAGAGATTCAGGCCGGCTTATGCAAACAATATAAGTAGCTGGTGGAAAGGATTATATATTTTTAGAATGTGATAGGCAAAAAAAATAAATGCATCATGGGTTTTTCTAGAGTTAAATCATGGTCAGCTTGTTTTGTATTCACATAGGTTCCCGCAAAGAAAAACAATGGGATGGAAGGAAGAAAACCAGGATTAAAAAATAAAACAGATATAACATAAGCATGTTTGTGAAGTCCAAGGTTCTACTTTATGGTTTTTCTAAGCAATGGGAAGTGTATTTGTGTTATTTATTGCAATTTTGTTCAAACCAGGTCATCATGCAAACCAGGGAAAAAACTGGTTGGGGGATTCCTCATGAAAATAATTACTTTGAGTGCACTTCAGTAGCAAGAACGTAATTGATATACTGTATTTTGCAGATTGAAGCAATGCTCCGTGGAGGGCATGGTGGCATATTAAAGCAGGGGAATTTCCAAGTTCAGCCACTTGGGGACAGAATAGAGGAAGATTGTACTCCTGTGGATCACTCATCCCTTTTTTTTTTCCTGATTGACACATTTCATTAAAAGGCATAAGTTGCTAAATTATTTATTCGGAAAAACTGCTATCAAACACCTCCTGATGTTTTGGTACTAGAGACCAACATGGCTCCCTTCTCCTACAACTTCTCCCATGTTGTCTTTCCTGGTTGCAGATACTGTGAGATTTTTTAATTTAAATGGGAATCTTTGATTTGGGGTCTGGTGCTTTTTCATAGGTGGGCCCTGAGGGTCAGATTGCTTGGTGAAATGATGCCAAGTGAATGGGCCTGAATCACAGTCTGGTGGGCCTTCAGTTTCCAAGGCTATAATTCTCAGCTGGAGCTAGGGAGGGTATTTTTTCATTGCCAAAATCTACTTTTTGGGATGATGTCATTTTTAAAGATATATTTCCTGCCAAGGGCCTTTGCTGCAAAAGGTAAGGAAAAAAATAATCCTATACCAGTGCTGGCAAACCTTTTACTTACCAAGTGCTGAAAAGTACACGCTTTGTGCGTGCCATCTGCACTCGCGTGCGGCTCCTCCACATGTGCTGCATGTGCAACCGCACCATCTGCACATCCATGCAGCTTTTGGACATGCAATGCTCATGCACGGCATGCAGGCACACACACACACACATGAGCAATTGCATGTGCATGCGCAGGAGAGCGCCAAAGACCACTGGATTTCCTGCTGCAATTCCATTTCAAACAAATAGGTTGTCCAATATCTTTTTTAAAACCTTCCAGTGTTGGAGCACCTGCAATTTCTTGAGGCAAGTCATTCCACTGAATAATAGTTTGCACTGTCAGGAAATACTCTCCTTAGTTCTAGGTTGGCTTGGCTCTCTGTCCTGGATTAGTTTCCATTGCTTCTTGTCCTGCCTTCAGGTATTTTGGAGAATAGGTTGACCCTCTCTTCTTTGTGGCAGTTCACAAATGTGAACGCTAGTAACTTGCAAACTCATTATGCCCCATTATAATGTAAAAATCACACCACTGAATATGAGGACGAACATTTATAAAATTATATTAAGAATATTATGAGATGCTATGAAATGTTATGGGTACATACAAAGCTACTAAGCATGTTGTTTTAGATTGGAATTAAAGTGACTCAGAATCAGCTCGTAGTGAAAACAGCTCTTTTATTCAGCACAGCACACATAACAAGAACAGATAACATAGGCAAAA
>JAEANM010007046.1:0-18069 GCA_017656035.1 Myanophis thanlyinensis
TAGAATAGAATAGAATAGAATAGAATAACAGTTGGAAGGGACCTTGGAGGTCTTCTAGTCCAACCCTCTGCTTAGGCAGGAAATCCTACATCACTTTAGATAAATGTTATCCAATCTCTTCTTAAAAACTTCTAGTGTTGGGACATTCACAACTTCTGGAGGCAACTTGTTCCACTGATGAATAGTTCTGTCAGGAAATTTCTCCTTAGTTCTAAATTGCTTCTCTTCTTGATTAGTTTCCACCCATTGCTTCTTGTCCTACCCTCAGGTGCTTTGGAGAATAGGTTGGCTCCCTCTTCTTTGTGGCAGCTCCTGAGATATTGAAACACTGCTATCATATCACCCCAATCCTTCTTTTCATCAAACAAGACATACCCAGTTCCAGCAACCGTTCTTTGTATGTTTTAGCCTCCAGTCCCCTGTTGCTCTTCTCTGCATTCTTTCTAGAGTCTCAACATCTTTTTTACAGCATGGCAACCAAAACTGGATGCAGTATTCCAAGTGTGGCCTTACCAAGGCATTATAAAGTGGTATTACGGTAATACTTCATGTGATCTTATTTCTATTCCTCTGCTTAGGCAGCCTAGAACTGTGTTGGCTTTTTTGGCAGCTGCAGCACACTGCTGGCTCATATTTGAATGGTTGTCTACTAGGACTCCAAGATCCCTCTCACAGTTACTACTATTGAGCAAGGTACCTGTGCATTTTATTTTTCTTGCCTAAATGTAGAACCTTACTTTTTTCACTGTTGAATTTCATTTTGTTAGATAGCACCCAATGTTCAAGTCTGTCAAGATCCTTCTGTATCTTAAGCCTATCTTCTGGAGTGTTGATTATTCCTGCTAGCTTAGTATTGTCTGCAAATTTGATGAGTTCCCCATCTATCCCCTCATCCAAATCATTGATGAAGATGTTGAAGAGTACTGGGCTTAAAACAGAACCTTGGGGTACTCCACTGCATACTTCCATCCATGTAGATGCAGTTCCATTGATGACTACATGTTGAGTGCAGTTGGTCAGCCAGTTACAAATCCATCTGGTGGTGATGCTGTCTAACCCACATTTTTCTGTTTTGTCAACGAATAGGTTATGGTTTACTTTATCAAATGCCTTACTGAAGTCTAAGTAAATAATATTGACAGCATTACTCTGGTCCACTAATTTTGTCACTTTGTCAAAGAATGCAATAAGATTTATCTAGCATGATCTGTTTTTGACAAATCCCTGTTGGCTTTTGGTTATTACTTTGTTTGCTTCTAGGTGTTCACTGATTCATTGCTTGATTATCTTTTCCAGAATCTTCCCTGTGATTGAGGTCAGGCTGATAGATCTGTAGTTTCTATTTTTTTTCCTTTTTTGAAGATGGGAACTACATCAGCTCTTTTCCAGTCCTCTGACAGTTCCTCGGTGCTCCAGGATCTTTAAAAGATATAGCTCAGTGGTTCTGAGATCTCATCTGTCAGTTCCTTCAAAACCTTGGGGTGTTATTTATGCAGCTATCCTGGTTTCTTTCAAGAACTGTTATTTTTCTTCTTCGTTGATATTGTATTAGACTGGGCTTTTATAATCTCACATTTCAAAATTCCCCAAGCTTCTTGAGTTGTTTTCCCCTTGAGGATTCTCATACATGGAATCCTTCCCAAGCTCTCTCTAAGTTTATTGAAATTAGCTCTCTTAAAGTCCAAGACTCTAGTTTGACTTTGTTCTATTGCTTGTGCTTGCATTATGTTGAATGCCAATACTGCATGGATCACTCACCCGAAAGGTTCTTGTAGCTTCAATACCTTCTATCATTTCATTTCTCTTAGTGAGAATTAAGTCCAATATAGCTGATCCCCTTGTTCCCTTCTCTATCTTTTGGAAAAGGTAGTGTGCTAGGTTTATCAGGAACCTGTTGGATCTTCACTTGGTGCAGAGTTTGTCTCCCAGTTGATGTCAGGGTAGTTAAAATCCCCCATTACTATTCTGATGTGCTTCCTACATACCTTAGTCAGCTGACTAGCAAAAAGTTCACCTATTTCCTCTGTTTGGTTGGGTGACCTACACTATACACCTATGGCAATGTCATCCCACCCCACCCCCCTTTAATATTGATCCAAATGCATTCAAGATATTTTTCGTCGTTGTTGTGCTCTATTTCTGTAGAGATGTAGTTATTTCTTACATATAGTGCAACTCTACCTCCTCTTTTATTTGGTGTATTTCTTTTAAATAATTTAAATCCCTCAGCTGTGTGTTCCATTTGTGGGTTTCATCCCACCAAGTTTCTGTAATGGCAACAATATCATATCTGCCCTCATTTACTTGGATCGAATTGTGAAGGGAGCAAAAACAATTTGAGAGAAAAAGAAAGTGAAAAAATTGGCTGAATGGAACTGACAGGATTCTTCAAAAGAGAAAGCTGAGAATTTCTAAAACAAAAGACTGGGTATGAAATATTGTATGGGCATGTTTTCAATTTGACTTGCTATTTCTTACTCTTTTTGTATGCTCTGCATAACAATGCTTATCCTGAAAGGGATGAGCATGATGGGATGGGTATGGATGTATAGATTATTGATTAATCTTGGACAAATAAGAAATAGTGCTTGATCTTTAGATATAGTTTCTTTCCCTTTTTGCTTTTGTCTTGCTATTCTGACCATTGTCCTATCTCCATGGCTGCCTTTTATCAAGTTTTATCAAGTTTTATCAAGAGTTAACATTAACAGGTTTGTTCAGATTTCTGATGACAAAGCGTGTTGTGGTGGTGTAAGATAGAATAAAGCTTCCAAATTCCTTCTTGTGGCTTAGCAGAGAATGGGCAGGAAAACACACAACCCAGGAGGTTTTAATTTTGTGGTTTAGCTCACCAACGTAATGTGCTGTGAAACAAAACATTAAGTCCCACAACTCAGATGTGACTTTGTGGGTTCAGCCAAGGCTAGAAGTACACCCGGGGTCTTCTAATGTGCCCTGTACTTTAGAGTGATTACATTCTCAAAATAATAGGTTCTAGTCATTACCGTGGTATATTTGCCCAACTGGCAAAGAGATGGGAAGGTTTCCTGATGAGCTTTGCTGACCTTCTGGATGAGCTCTTCCAGTTCAGGTGTCATTTCATAGCTATCTACCACCACTTCCTCTTTCACATCTTTTTTCTTCTTATTGCGGTCATTCCTCACAGCTGAAAGAGGAGAGAGAGCAAAAGTGATGGAAAAGGATATTTTTAATTGACGATATCAATTTCCTCCATGGGAAGGCTTTAATTTATATCTCCAGAAAAGACCGTTCCCCTTTCTGCCACCACTGTCAGTCTGTGGAGATTGGGGACTGAGATTGTCCTAAGATCTCTCTTCCCCAGGAGACAAAGTAATTCCTACAATCCAGAACTTCCACCTCTTTGAAGGAAATATATGTAAAAAGCAAGGGAAGGCCAACCCAGAGTACTCTGTGGCTGCTTTGAACTTCAATTCCCATCAGATCCAGCCAGCAGAGCCATTGGCAAGATTTGTGGGAGCCATAATGCAAAACATCTGGAGGGCACAAAGTGGCCTGTTCCTCCTACAAAATATCTTCAGATGATTTGCAAACTCTTTTGTTTTTGTTTTTTCCTCCTACAGACTGACCTTCTCTCTTAAACCTCAACTGCTGCATTGCTTTGTTTAGGATTATCATATCTGGGCTGTAAAAATCCAGGGAACCACTAAATGGCAACAAAGGGTTAGAGACAATGAAAACAGCTGATAATTTGAACCTCTAAAGGAACAGGCAGACAGCTGCATTTAAATGTACTCTGCTTGTCTTTCTGATGACAAAAAAGAATAACAGCAACAAGTTGGTTCCCTCTGATTGCTGAGCCTGAATCTGTTGTGGTTACAAGGGTGGCAACTATTGCTTCCCTTACGGTATTAATGGGACAGCTTTCCCTTCCGACTTAGAGCAGCAGGAAAACAATCATTAATCACTTTTATTAATGCGGGACCGAGTGGATTTGGGCAAGTGTGGCTGCATGGTCTGGAATGGTATGCTTAGCCACCTGTCAAATTGCCCGACAGGTACAGAAGGGGAGGTCTGCCTGGCTATTTCTGGAAAAACAAATTCCTAGACAGTGTTGAGAAACTGGCCCAGAGAAGATTATGGGATGGAGCAGGAGGGAATGACTGACAAGCTAACTCCATCATCAACTTATGGAAATGGCAGTGTTGGCAATGAATCTGGTCTGCCTTTCTGGCAAAGAAAACTTGGATATAGCCAGTGGATGTGCTTAGAGCCAGAATGCAGGAAATAAATAAAGTGATGCGCATCTCCTCATCCCCAATAATAAAAACAGTACAAAGTCCAGCCACCAAAAACAAAAACCCCTTCTTCGCACAATCAGTGGAGAACCTATAAGGTGCCTGATCAGCAGCATCAAGAGCCCCAGTGGTCAGAATGGAGTATTGCAGGCTAATTCTGCTGACTGCTAGAGGTTTGATCCTCACTGGCTCAAGGTTGACTCAGTCTTCCATCCTTCCGAGGTCAGTAAAATCAGAACCCAGATTGCTGTTGGGGGCAATATAGCTGACTCTGTAAACCACTTAGAGAAGGCTGTAAATCACTCTGAAGCGATATATAAGTCTAAGTGCTATAGCTATCATACTGCAGAATATGGTTCCTTCTTTCTAGTTTAAAGAAACCTTCTGGGGAGCACAGAATTAGTGCAAAATATTGATGCTGTGTTTTTTAAAAACACAGGTCTAAGTGTCTTTCAAAAGAGCATCAAGCTCCTATTTGTAAGGAGCCCATATAAAATCTGAGAGGCACTTTGACATGTGCCAATCAAGCACTCTGTGGGCAAATGCCTCTCCCCATGTCAAATTTCTTGACTTTTTTGCAACCCTGGCCAAAATGGCCACGTAGGTCAGTCTCTGTCAACTGGATGAGGAAGAGCCTGCAAAGGGAAGCTGTGGGAAGATTGACATTGTTTGCATTGCCAACCAACATAGCAGCCTACACGGGTGAATAGAAGCTGCGCCCATCCTTTTTCATCAGCAACTCTTTCATTGATGAAGCATGCCAGAGTACATCCATCTCAAAAATTGTGTCAGGAGAAGGGGAAAAACACTACTTTAAAACTGGAATGGCTGGGGCTGGGAATGAGACAAAAACAACTTGATGAGGGAATGCCATTTAAAAAAAAAAAAAACAGTTACCAGCAGATGTTCATGCCTTGGGTAGGGTGGTATGAGAGTAAACAAACCGAGGTATGTTCTCTATTCTCCTCCCAAAAGTATTATTGTACTCTATACCACCTCAGACTATTTGTCCATCAAGCAGCAGTTCTCCAGGATTTCGACCAGATAATCTTTCCCATGACCTCTCTGAGCCTTTTTTGAAACTGGAGAGCTCAGGAATTTAAACTGGGATTGTCTGCATGCAAACAGCTCTGCCCAAAAGCAGCAGTCCTTCATGTCAGACTCATAGTCACTTTACCATCCTTCTAGTGTTGCTTGACCCTTGAAGCTACTCTAAACAGTGCTCCTCAGGGAGAAATTTAACAAATGTAGTTTCTCCCATCGCTATAGCGTGGACTACAGGAAAAAACATCCAGCCTTAGTCAATTAGCCCATGCCATGCTCTTTTCTTTCTCTTTTTCAGTCTAATCATAGGTTTGAGATTCTAGACTCCACACCTCTGTCATCTCCCTAACCTCTCTAAGCCATGCAGTAAATTCTGCAATCCCCAAAACACGATCACAGAATTGTTCTGAGAATGGTTTCTCAATCAGAAGTATACTAGGAAGACCAACTAAAGGGCTGGATAGAGGGCCATGGGGATTTTGGAGACGTTGGGAAAGGAGGATGGGTAGGTTTGCTGCACCTCAGTTCACCCAACAAATAGAGCTGTTGCTTTCTCCAGTGTGGAGCACTATACAACCAAGCTCAGAGTTTCTCCAATGGCAGGACAAAACTCATATTTCATAATGTAGATCCACTGACCGAACGAAATTCATTAAAAATAACCTCCAAGGTTCTTGATTTCTCTTCACCTTCACATAGACATATGTCTTCACCTTAGACATATTCCATGTCAGCAGACTCAAGCAAGACAAATCCAACCTTACGTAGTATCCTACAAGTAGGAGTTTCAGGGCATTTTGTACTTTGTGTTAAGAGGTTCCACTGTATGATGGAAAATACTGAGTAATGTGGTCAAGCTCAAATGGGCTGGGGATCCTCAACAAGCCCTCCCTATAAGAATGTGTGGGACGTGCCAAATCTAGCTGAGATGATCCTGCAGGTACATGTAAGCCAAACTATGTGAAGATAACCAGAACTTTGAATTAGGCCCAGAAGCAAATCAGTAACCTATACTTCAACTACAGCACCAGTCTTACTTCACTCTATCTTCTGCAAATGCCTAGTAGAAGAGTCACTGCACTTAGAGCCAATTAAAGTTCATGATTTGTCTTCAGAGGTAAAAAAAAAAATAATTTTGAGGAACAGGCGGAAAAGCCACAACCAAAACAACAATCTGATAAAAGAAATCTGATTCCTGCACAGAAAAATAAATTGAAAAAAAAAAAAAAAACGTTTCAAGAGAAGATCCTCTCCAGTTCTCAAAAAGATAACGGGAGGGTGGAGATCAGTATATTTAGTCTTGCAACATTATGTTAACCTTTTACTGTAATAAAGGTAATATTAAAATTCATAATTTTGGTTTCCTAGCTGGCATCCTATTACCCAAATAAGATGGAAGGGAAAAAAACAAGAGAAAAGTGCACTACATGCACTGTTTTGAACCTCTGTACAAAAATCGGGATATAAATCACACAAATAAATCCAACCAATCAGCAATCAAATCACCAGCCAACACTGGACAAAGCCAACCCAGACATTGTCTCTAAAAGGAATCATAAGTCTAGGAGGAACCCAAATTGTGGGTCTACTCGTTTGTGGGGAGTGGGATGTGTGATCCCATCTATTCTTGGCAAATAGCAAGTCCATCTTACAGTATTTCATCTGAGCTTGTTTTGACCTCTCCACACACCCGAGTCAGATTTTTTTTTAACCTAGCCACAATAGTCAAGGTGGAATTTGACCAATGCAGAATCAAATGGAGCTGTTCTCATGATTTAAAAAAAAAAAACCATTGCTTTTGTTGATTAAGCACAGTTACTTTAACTAACACTGAAGCTAATTACATCTGGGTGGCTGGGTTAATACAATTTGCAATTTGCTTAATTAGATCAACCATTTTTAGAGATTTGCACACTACAAAAAACCACTAACTAAAAGAGCTGGGTTCACACAACACAAAATCTAACCAGGTTAAGATTAACCATGCTGAGAGGATGTTTTAGGAATACAGCATTTAGATATGTAAGAGCTCTGGTTAAGCATGCCATGTGAACACAACTGATGAGTGTTTGCTTAGAAATTGCCTCAGGTTCCATCATGCAAAAAATAATGAGGGATACCTAAAATAAACAGTCTCTGGTGATAATTTAAAACTTACCTCTCCCACACTGCTGGAGAGGAAAGAGAACAACAAACACAAATTAAGTGAAACTGGCAATTGGGAAACTGATAGTAATTACTAATTTGCCAGAAAACATAGCAGGTATCCCAAATGGCATAACAGCATTGCAATGTTTGAGCTTAGATTCTACAAGCATTTTACCAAAACTGTTCTGAAATATTCAAAATATTTCCAAGTTGTTAATTACTTGGAAATATTTCACCTATCCTATTATATTTTAATCAGATATTGTTGTTGTTTTTTTACAGAAAGAGTTGAAAATGGGGGAAGGTTTATGTTACAACCTCAATGCCACTGATGGAACAAAAGGCAAAGATACATAACTAATCTACCCTTCTTGTTACTTTTAAAAACATGAATCGAATTTTTAAACAGCATTGTACAGGACAGTTCTACGCCTCCACTGTGCAAAATTCCCCTAGAAATAAGTCTCATGAACGAAACAGGACTTGCATTTGAATAAAAACAGACAGGAATAGGTTCTTAGCCACTCTTTTGGTTTGTTCCTGTGCACGGTTATGGGAAGGGCAGGTATTTTAATCCAATTTCTGCAGTGACACAGGCTGTTTTAAAAGGGTATTTAAAGGCACCGTGGTCATATGGATATCTTCCTTGCCCAGGAAGGCAATAAACAGCCTTTTGTCTGGCCTCCATCCAAGGCTATCTACAGCTCCTGCAATGAACTGGGTTTCAGGGTGTCAAATGGGGGACCAGTTTCTGTGTCGCTCTCCCTACTAGCTGCAGAATCTCAAAAGAAGAAGCCTGGATCTAGCGCCCTCTGGAGAAGGCATCCGGAGAGGGCCCCAAGAGGGCTGCTTCTGCGTTGGCGCGTAGGGATGTTTTGCCCTCTCCCACCCTGCCTCTTCTCAACCAGGGTACCCTCCTTCCCCTTCTTCTGAATCCTGCCAGCGCTCCTTCCTCACTGAGCGCCCTGGGTTGCGTGTGCACTCTCGTCGGCCTGAGCCTTCTCAGGCTGCCCTTCCTGTTCACCCCTGGATAAAGCGCCAGGGATCTGGGAACAGGATACGCCAATCGGCAGGATATACACTTATAGCCGCAGTCAGCACAATGCTGGGGGGTGGGGGGGGAGTGGAGCGGGGTGGGGGGGAGGCTGCCAGCCCAGGCAAACGGCTCTCTGGAGGGGGGCTTTGCATGTAGACAACACCACTCCACCCCGTAGGGGAAGCTCTCCCCCAATCTCTCCCTCCAGCTAGTCTCTCTCTCTCTCTCTCTCTCCCTCTTTCTCTCTTCCTCCCTCCCTCTCTTTTTTAACGAAAGGTATAGCGGCCACATCCCATTCCATGGTCCCAAGCCCCATCTGAGCCCTACATGTGATCCAGAGGGAAAGGGGGAAAAGCCTGGGCTGGCTCAGATCCCTTCGGCCATCCGTTTCCTGTCTCTGCAGTGACAACCCATCGGGATAACATTCTTCTTCGTAGTTTCCCCCACCCTTGACACCACGCTCCCCTGGCCCCATCCCCCCACTCTCTCTCTCCACCCACCCCCCACCCACCCCCACTTCTCCCTTTAAAGTGACAGGCCCTCGGAAATAAATCGCCAGGTTTTGAGACCTAGACAGTCCTAATTAGGGGCTCTTAAAGAGGCAGTGATTAATGTGAGTCCTGACTAAGGCCAGGGCAAAGACGTGCCTAAGCAGTTGGGAGTAAAAGCAACAGCCGCTGAGAGGCACTCTGTCTCTGAAAGGGCTGGGTGTTTGACAGCCCTCTTAAAGGGGCAGCAGAGCACTCAGATTCGGCCTCCAAGGGATGCTGTTTGTTTGTGGTTCCTCCACAATTTTTTTTGGGGGGGAAGGGGAATTATTTTCGCCACACCCAGTCCCTGCTCCCTATCCATTACGGAATATCAATATGAGTTGTTGCTTTCTTAGCTCCTCCCACCCCATCCAGAGGGGGAAAATTGCCATCATCAGCTATTGTTTCTGAAAATCCACATGTGTCTTTTCAGTTTGCAGCATTTTTGTTCAAGGGAAAATCCATTTGAAAGCAGCGCCATCGAAGAAAAATGTTATGGAGAAACCAGATACAAAAAGCAGATGGCTGCCCAGAAGGAACCAAAGATCCCTGGGAAAGATTTGTGTGAATTCTCTTAGGTGAGTCTCTGACCGGATCGCACCAACATGGCTTTTTGCTAATAAGCATAAAAATTGAGTATCCTATGCATTGTTGAGTAAAACAATGCTGGCCAGCAGGGCAACCTGCAGGAGAATCAGATGCAGAAGATGTTCTTTAAAATAATGTGATTTTAGGCCCTGGAATATATGGAGTAAACGTGCATCTCTAATTACATATGTGTATGTGTACATATATACAGTAGTTTGCTGTCGGACACGCTTGTGTCTGTCATATTGTGTTAAATAGTTTATGTCCACGTCCTAAAGGAACATAAAAAAATCTGCTTAGGAACTATCAATACACATTTAAATGAATATTTATGAAATATTTACAATAGGGATATATGAAGCAATTAAGTATAATCTATATAGATAGTCCTCAAGTGACAACAATATATTTAGTGACTGTTCAAAGTTACAACAGCACTGAAAAAACTGACATTTTCCACACTTATGACTGTTGCAGCTTCTGCATGGTCATGTGATCAAAAATCAGATGATTGGCAACTGACTCATATTTATGACAGTTGCAAGTGTACAGGGATCATGTGATCATCTTTTGCGACCTTTTGACAAGCAAAGTCAATGGGAAAGCCAGATTCACTTAACAACCATGTTACTGATTTTACAAGTGTGGTGATTCTCTTAACAACAATGGCAATAAAGGTCTTGACACCCCTGCTCTAAGGCAGTTGTTTGGTCCTTGGTGACTTTAAGATGTGTGGACTTCAACTCCTAGAATTCTCCAGCCAGAGAATTCTGAGAGTTGAAGTCCACACTTCTTAAAGTCACCAAGGTTGAGAAACTCTGCTCTAAAAATCCACATCCTCACTGCTTTTTTTTTCTTTGTTGATCCATCTCAGTCTCCTTTGCTATCATTTATGGTCTCCCAATCTGCAAGTTTCCAACTGGCATCTGGGTAGTCGTGGTAACAATAGCACTTAGACTTATATACCACTTCACAGAGCTTCTCTTTGCAGTTTACAGAGTCAGCATATTGCCCCCAACAATCTGGGTCTTCATTTTACCAATCTCGGAAGGATGGAAGGCTGAGTCAATCTTGAGCCAATGAGAATCGAACTGCTGAAGTGCTGGCAGCCTGCGGTCAGCAAAAGTAGCCTGCAGTATTGCATTCTAAGCACTGCACCGCCATGGCTCTATAGACTGCTCTATAAGTAGGAAAATGAATGTTGGATTCAGAAAAAACACTGGTCTGAGGAATAGCAGCAGTTTAACTTTCTATCTATAGAGCCCTGATGGCGCAGTGGTCAGAATGCAGAATTGCAGGCTGCTTCTGTGACTGCAGTCTGCCAGCAGTTCAGCAGTTCGATTCTGACTGGCTCAAGGTTGACTCAGTAAGTCAGTAAAATGAGGACACAAATTGTTGGGGGCAATAGGCTGAATCTGTAAACTGCTTAGAGAGGGCTATAAAGTACTGTGAAGCGGTATGTAAGTCTAAATGTTATTGCTATTGCTATCTTGGTCTCTTCTACGTCCTATTTGACTCTAAGCACAGACATGTTTCTGCTGCTTCCCTTTTAAGCTTTCGGATCTCCCTTTCAAAATCCATTTCTTTCACAACTAGAAACATACAGTAGATTTCTAACAAATGAAAATGAATATACGTGTCCTAGGATAATGTTGCAGGATCCAATCTGGGTTCATCACCAAGACCAGAGGTTTCCGAGCTTTTGGACTCATGTTGAAGCCCATCTTCAGCTATATATTTCCAGGGTTGTTTCTTGCAGTTAGCCTTGCTATGTCTCAGGATTTTTTCACCTTACACCTGCAATGTGTGCACCCCGGGAATATTTAACAGGGGTAATCCCTTTGGTATTAGCTTTGTACCAATCCCAAGAAGTTATAAACCACCCTTCCCCAAACTGGCTGGTTCTTTGTGGTTCTGCAAATACTGAGATTTTAAGTTTTACAGATATGGAAGTTACAAGACCCTGCAAAAGGGATCTGCCATTCAAACTCTAATGGAAATGACTCACCTTCTTTGGACATGCCAACCTCAAAGCACTTCTGTAAGCGACAATACTGGCAGCGGTTGCGAGTAACCTTGTTAATCTGGCAGTTCTTGTCTCGGTGGCAGGTATAGACCATGTTTTTCTGAATACTTCGGCGAAAGAAGCCCTAAAAGCCACAGAGAGAAGAGTTACAAGTGAGCAGGAGGCTTGAGGTGGAAGACTGACATGGATGCAGTTTATAGCAATGCTCTCAAGAAAAACTCTTTCCTTAATGCCAGTTCACACAGTCCTAAATCATGGCTTGCTTTAAGCAGATTTCACCTGAACAAACTGAATACATAGTAATTGACTGGGTCCTTACAATCCATTAAAGTGTAAACATGGTTTATCAACCATAATGACTGATTTCATGCAGAACACTCTCCCCAAATCAAACCACATTCAGGCTTAGACCAACAGGAGCAACAAGTCACTGTTTCACTTGGGGACTCCTGTTTATAGAAGTTTATTTCATGCAACATAAAGGCATCCTCTGGATATTTTGAACTACAATGCCCACAGTGCCTTTTATTTGGCCTGGCTCATTGGAACTTTGGAATGTTGTAATTCAGCAACACCTGAAAGGAACATCTTGTTTCTTACCAACAAAGCCCTATGGTCCACTATTTGATTAAATCCCGGGATGCAATATGATCTGCAGCAATGCAACCAGCTGTCTCATGGTAGGCCAGATTATTAGCCATTCTTGCTTAGTACTGTCTTCTCCCACACACATCACCTCCACAACATGCTCAGGCAGGAGAAACCTCTGCTAGGGTGTGGTGCTATCTGGCCCTTTTCTAAGAGCAATTTCCTTGATTCAGGTCCTTCCATATACTTCATAATGCAACTCCAGTGGCCCTAATCAGAATTAATAAATACTGGAGTTCATGAGCAATTGTAGACCAAGGTTTTTGAACAGCACTGGGTTGCTGAGCACTAATGTAGGTGCTAAAAAGCATGAATCCAGGAAGTTCAGAATCCAAGTATTTATTTAACTGTGAGCTTAGACAAGCTACATTCCCTTGGATCTATCCGCAGTATTGGGATGATCATACTACACAGTCTGCTTTAAAGAAGAGCTTGTTTTTATTATACTATTGAAAAAATATTACAGAATATTACAGATGCTAATTATTAGGATCTTAAGACATTATACTTGCAAACTGATCAGTGCAAACTGCCCCAACAACAACAAGAAGACAAATATAATGGTCCTGTTCCAATGTCAGTATTAGAATACCAATGTGATATAGCAGTTAAAGCATCAGACTAAAAACAGGGAGATGGTAAATTCTAGTTCCACGTTAGGCACAAAGCCAGATGAGTGACTTTGGGCCAGTGATTCTCTCTCAGCTCTGGGAATGAGGCAAGGGGCAAACTACCTCTGAAATCTGGCCAAGAAAACTGCAGGACTAGTCCAAGCAATTGCCAGTAGTCAGCACTAATTTGAAGGTATAAAAAAAAAAAAGGCAAAAATAGTGCCAATGCTCCAAAGTGAAATCCAAGGCATCTGGGAGAACATCCAGTTTCTGCCTGGAATTATGCAGATATGTTAAGTGCACCCTTACAATCCAGCTACTGACCTCAGAAACCCTTGGCTGGTCAGAAAATCTGGGTGGCCTTCAACAGCTCAGCTCTCTGATATTATTCAAAGGCCTTGTAGATTTCTGTGCTGAAAACTGTAGGTGGAATTTTCTACAGCAAACAAACTTTGGATTCCACCAGTGGACTGAAGGATGCAAATTGGTATACATTTGCTTGTTTTGCACATTTCGTCTTGCTTGCATAATCTGCTTTGGGTGTTGGCACGAGGCAACTTGGAATTCCCTGCTGTAACATTCCTTGCCAGAGGAAGGAGGCCTGGGTGAAGTAGCTAACCACACCCTCCTAGCTGAACAGAGGCAGGAGTCATGATGCCTGCCTGAACTCAGGATGTGTACTGTTGAGGCGGAGGGGGTGGGTGGTTGGGAAATGCAACCCTCCCACCTCAGAAACTGGAAAGAAGATGGCGGTCCAGGACCACCTCCCAGACACTTACCTTGCAGCCCTCGCAGGAGCTGACCCCGTAATGGTAGCCAGAAGACTTGTCATTGCAGACAAAACAAGGCTTATAGACCCGTGGGGGTGGGGGTGGAGAAGGGGAGCTGGGCACCATCTCCTCAGAACTTGTACTCTGGGTCTCCACCGCTGTAGAGGGGAAACAAGAAGACAGGAAATAATAGATTTAGATTTGCTATGGGTGTGTATCAGAAAGAGAGCACAAGTAAGTGACAGAGTATTTTTTTCCCTAATAAGAAAAATAGATAAAAATCAAAACTCCTAGTCCAACACTTAAGAGGAGCATAAAAGGACAATGAAAGTTATCAGAAGAATTAAATTTGGAAGATGTCATGTTACAGACATGGTTGTGTCTCTTCTCTTTCCATGCGCACAGCATGAGTTGCCTCTGTCTCTGTTTAGCCAGAGGTAGGAAAAGATGAGTGCAGGAAGTCCTCGAGTCACAACAGTTCATTTAGTGACCATTCAAAGTTACAATGGCACAGGAAAAAAGGGACATGACTGTTTTTCACACTTACAACCATTGCAGCATCCCCTTGGTCATGTGGTCAAAATTTGGATGATTGGCAACTGGTTCATATTTATGACTGTTGCTGTGTTCCCTTTTGGGACCTTCTGACAAACAAAGTCAGCAGAGAAGCCAGATTCACTTAACAATTGGGTTACTAACTTATCACCTGCAGTGATTCACTTAATAATGGAGGCAGGAAAGGTCGTACAATGGGGCAAAACCCACTTAACAAATGTCTCACTTAACAACAAACTCTGGACTCAATTGTGGTCCTAAATCGTAAGGACTACCTGCATAAATAGGACCCTCTGACAAAAGGCATACACTTCCCAAATCTATGTGGATGTACTGAATAATGGATGTTGGCACAAAAGTCCTACATTTATCTATAAATGTTATCAGACTTCTTCTGACTAAACATTAGTGGCATCTGAGCTGGCAGGTGTTCTGAAGTCATGGTGGATTCTTCCATGAAAATGTCAATCCAAGGCTCATCTACTACCCAAAAGCCCACTTTGATACTTGAAATAATTATTTCAATTAGGAAGTGAATTGAAAATAGAACTATTGATAATAATAACAACAACAACAACAACAATAATAATGCTCCTATACAAATCTAGAGAGACACCATATTTTTCAGTACTGTGTAACTCTAATCTCTACACCTTAAGGCCTTTACAGAATTAAGAAAAAAGGTACAAAACAGGGCAACCAAAATGATTAGAAAATTGTGTTAATTCCACAAAAAAATGGCAGTAGGTGGGACTCTTCAATATAGGGAAGCTGGGAGACATATATATAATAGAGTGGTATCAAATAAAGTAGACTGCAGATGGCCATAGGAATTGTATTAGCTTGATTTGTGTCTCAAAGTAAGCTGCTCAGCCCTCTAGTTAGCTTAATATAGCTATTTTACTAAAACAAATTAAAAAACCATTCTGAATAACTCACAAAACAGATCTCCCCATATTTCAGGTCTATCCCCTTTGGTTTCCTCTAATCATCCACAGGGGAAAGAATTGAAAATAGTTCGCTCCCGTCTACTAAGTCATAAGCCAGACATGGGCAAACTACGGCCCGCGGGCCACATCCAGCCCATTGGGCTTTTTAATCCGGCCCGCCGAACTAGTTACTAGTAGGAACCAGCCCAACGAAAAGCTAAGCATTATGTGCTCTGAAGTAAATTATTAATTCAGATGGTAAAATACTCATTGATCACATTAGCAGTAGCTTATGTGTTTTATTTACAAAATTTATTTTTCTAGTTTCCTAAATTATTAAAATCTGGATTAAATCAGTTCATGAAATGGCACCACTGCATCGCATCCTATTCTGGCCCGGCCCCTCTGTCAAATTTTAGAAACCATTGTGGCCCGCGAGTCAAAAAGTTTGCCCACCCCTGTTCTATACCATTCCAGATAAATGGTCATCCAGTCTGTTCTTAAACAGCCTCCAGTGATGGAGCAACCCACAACTTCTGGTGGCAAGCCGTTCCACTGGTTAATTGTTCTCGCTGTCAGGAAGTTTGTCCTTAGCTCTAGCTTGCTTCTCTTCTTGGTTATTTCCCACGCATTGCTGCTCGTCTTGCCTTCTGCTGCTTTGGAGAATAGGTTGACCCTCTCTTTGGGGCAGCCCCTCAAGTATTGGCAGATAGCTGTCACGTCACTCTTAATCCTTCTCTTTGGGAGACGAGACATTCCCAGCTCCCTTCAATTACCCATCCTCTGTTTTAGCTTCCAAACTCCTAACCCCAGTCTTGAAGGATTTGTGCACCTTTCAAAATAATGAAACTTGGGTTTGGGACCCAGGTACTTACGGGACCGCCTGTTGCCGCCGGCAGCCTCCAGCTGACCGGTGCGTTCCCACAGGGTGGGCCTCCTCGGGGTTCTATCATCGGGACATTGCCGCCTGACAGCCCCGAGGGTACGAGCCTTCTCTGTTTTAAGGTTTTTAAAGTTTTATTTGATTTATATACCGCCCCCTCTCCCTAGGGACTCGGGGCGGTGCACAGCCAATAAAAACACAGATACAATAACAATTTAAAAACCTATTAAAATAATTAAACAAAGGCTGTCCCATTAATATTACCATCATAGTTAAAAATTCAATTAAAGAACAGTTTAAAAACAATTTAAAATATCTGTGGCTGCACCCTCCCTGTGGAATGAACTCCCCCCCGGAGATCCGAACCACTGTGGATCTCCAGGCCTTTCGACGCGCCCTAAAAACTCACTTATTCCAACAAGCCGGCCTGGCCTGACATGTGGGGGGGGTTTTAAATTTAAATTTAAGTTTTATGATGTCAATTTTAATTGGAACTTTAGTCTAAATTGTAATTGTTTATTTTAAAAATTTCAGCCTTAATTTAATTCATTTTAATTTGGTTTACGGATACACTGTATATATGTTTTACTTGGCTGTACACCGCCCCAAGTCCCTTGGGAGATGGGGCAGTATAGAAATCGTGACAAATAAATAAATAAATATATACAACAAATAAAAGAATAAAACCGTGCGATCCAAAACCTCAAGCATCATTCACAACCCAAATTATTCCGGTGAGCTTTGTCGCATCGATGCCTTCATTCACGTGGAGCTGTGCACGTTGAAGCTCAGCCAACGGAGTGCGTAAAAAACCCACGGATGAGGTTGGGCTTAAATTGATGGAAGTGAGAGCAGTTGAGGGGTGTCGGGCGGCAGCCACAATCTGTCAACAGTTGACTCTAATTGAACGCTTGCCTCTCCAAGTGGCACTCACGGACACGTGGAGTGAGGAGCAAGGGGGAGATGAAAAGGAAGGCGGCCAGGCCTTGTAAACCAAATCAGTACAATGTGTTAAACGATCTGGGAACCCGGAATGGAGTCGAAGCCCAGCTCCAAGTTACCGTTTGAATTAATCCTACGGCTGGCTCCACTCCTACCCATCATAAATCAGAAGAAAAGGAGCTCTCCAAAAAAAAGAAAAAAAGAGAGCAGGACTTCATTTGAAACATGTCTGGTTGGTTCTTTAACTCCATCAGGGTTTCTTAAAAAGAAAAAAAAAATCAGGTTTTTTTTTTAAACTTTGGGTTTTTTTTTTTTTAAAGCCACCACCAAATCTCTTCCACATTTTGAGCAGCAGGTGAAACAACTCAAAAGTATCGTCGAAGCAAAGAGCTCAGAAGACCGGTGGAGTTAAGATGTCTTAATTTTTGTGTGTGTAATAGGGTTTTTTTTCTTTTTTCTTTTTAAAAAAATAAGGCCTGGAAGTCTGTTATTTAATTTTATTTATTTATTTAACAGCATTTCCATACCGCCCCCTCTCCCGAAGGACTTGGGGCGGTGCACAGCCATCTAAAAATGCAAAACATGACAATTAAAATACAGTTAAAATAGCATTAAATCAGTGGCCAATTAAAACCAAATTATGGAAAGGTTAAAAATAAAACAATTTAAAATTACCAACCAATAAAAGCCAATTAAAAACCAATTAAAAGTCAATTAAAAACCCACAACCGATAGTACTAGGCCAGACCGGCTTGTTGGAACAAAAAGGTTTTTAGTGCGCGCCTGAAGGTCCGTAGGTCTGTGATCGTCCGTGTTAATCCATTCTCCAAGCAATTATCCGTAACCTGCAGTTATTCTGATGACTCAGAATACCGTATCCAGTTTTGGTTACCACGATAATTCATGGTTCAACACCATGGTTCAACACCATGGTAAAAAAGCCTCGACAACGTCTCTTCCACCTCAGACGTCTGAGGGACTTCAAACTTCTACCAAAGGTGCTCAGGAACGTCTATTCCTGCACTGTAGAGAGCATCCTGACGGGCAACATCACAACCTGGTTTGGGAACAGCACCATGCAA